>CM035815.1:11612856-11917856 GCA_020458035.1 Magallana ariakensis
TCTTTTATTAACATATACTAGGTATGTAAAATTTCAGTAATATGCTCTTTAATAACAGATTCTTTAAAAACAATTCACCAATATCTTTGGAAATAAATAACTCAGTAGGGTTTGACTTATCACAATACTTAAGCGTATGCAAAGTTAAAAGGGACATGGTCACGATTTTGGTCAAATTTTATTTTTCTGTTTTTATAATTTAGAAATGCATTTCAAATGATCAAATCAAATTTGAGAGTCAGTCGTAGAGTTATAAGCAAGATAGAGGGCTCACAATTCTTTGTCATGTAATTAAGGCTCGTGCCCTGTTTTTGTTTACATAGGTTCAATATACCAGTAAAAAATCTTTTTCAAACTTATTTGTCTATCATCTTATTCATTTTAAGTATAAAGATACAGTTCCTAACATTTAACACATTCATTTTAGGTCTAAAACTGGAATTTTTTCTACAACATTCAAAATTTTAACAAATGCTTTGTTTACATAGCAAAGAATTGTAAGCTCTGTAACTCGCTTATAACTCAACGAATGACACTCAAATTTTGGTTGCATATTAAAAATGTCTTACTGAAGCAATGTAAACATTAAAATCGGAAAAATAATTTATGACAAAAATCGAGACCATGCCCCTTTAAGGATTCTAAGTGCTTTGGTTTTTTAACAATCTTGCCCACAAGCTTTCGTATACTAACATAATACCATGCACACTAACACACCCATACACACACAGTTAGTGATGCTACAGGTATATCCCCTCTGCCACAAGTTGTGTAAGGGGATGAATAAGGTTAACAAGATGGTTTTTTAATGAGGTTACCCCAACTGAACAATCTCCGGAGGCGTCTCTTTCGACCCACCCCATACTGAAACTGCTGCTCCAGCTGACATCGGATGTTTGTAAAGAACATTCGATCTCGGTCCTCCTCGTCCACAAAAATAAAGTGGGTGTGGTCTGGATTCAGCTCATAGAGATCGCTGTTGGGTCTAATGCCTTCGTTCTTGATATTAATGCCCATTTCCTTCATTCAAGAGAAAAGAATAAACCAAAAAGGTTTTATCTAAAAAAAATATCACTTCAATTAAAATAAATGTTGCAAATTCACTTTTAATTCAACAAGAAAACTTGATTTGATATAAATAAAAATGCTGAGAGAAAATTGCAATTATTGATTTTTAATAAATTCCATACTATTTCCTGCAAAAAATCCACGAAAGGTATGTCAAATTTTTTGTTAGACCATCTGCTATTAAGGTTTTATTAACCATCCCCCAATCCCCTTCAAAATGTGAACATACTTTAATATCAGATTACATGTATTTGAAACAACAACAAAATCCAAAATATTATTGCTGCATGATTATCAAATTCTACAATGTGTCAAACCCTTGCTGTTTATCACGAGTTAGCAAAATCTAAATGTATATAAACTTCATCTTATAACAACAAAATAATACATGTATTTCATAAAATGAGATAATTTAGGCAAAAATTTTCAAAATGTAATGCAGCAAGCAGATATTTTGGTCTTTTGCTCATCAAAAGATTTCAAAAGGGAATATCGTCTGGTAACCCAATTTTTATTGATCTTAACTTAAAACTGAAAACAAAATAGTAACCCCCTCCCCTTTTTTAAAATCACTATTAAATTAATATGAAAGGATGTGACCAGCTGCCTGTGAAACTACCGGTAAACATTGGTTTTGGGGGTCTTAAGATCTACTATATAAAATTCTTTCTTTTTATTGCTCTTGGTGTTTAAAACCAATGGTTTACGATACTTCTTAATGTTAAATGTAATCTTTCCTATATGAACTATCCATATTTTTATCTCTCAAGATGATGGTTAGAGAAAGTCTACATAACAAGCAAATGTAAAATATTACAATGAAGTGTGTTCTATTTTTACAATATGTTTAATAAAATTTTAGGATTTTTCTTTCCTCATGCTCTCATTGAAACAATATTATATCAATTCATTAAAATACAACTGAATGAGAAAGGAGCGTTGGGCATTGTTGAATGGCACACAAATTGATTTTAACACTTTCTGTCTTCAAATGAACAATGTTAATTAATATAATTACTTGGCATGCTTGGTATGATTATCATGCTTTATCCCCTACTCCTCAGTGTCATGTACTGTATGCTCTCCTGTATACTTACGTTTCCCTGGAACAGGTCCGAGTAAGTGATCACGTTCTTGGGGACCACCCCTATCAAGGTCAGTTTCTGGAAGCGCTGGACCTTCTCCTGTCCCAGGTGGGAGAGCTGCAGCTGTTTACACTCTCTGCGGGCCCGCTCCTCCTGGATGGCCTCCCCTATCATCTTGGAAACGGCCGTGTCCACTCCATCAGTTATAATCCACATCTCTGTAGTGTTAGCTGCCTATAATATGCCATGGTATTATCAAATGGAATCATTACTGTCTTAGGACAGTACTTATGAGCTAGCCCCTTGTACTCCATTAAGAATACTGGTATTGCTGACCGGCTGGAACTTTGATTTCTCAACAGCAATAGTTGCATATACATGTCACCAATCAAACCTATAATTGCTTAACACATACCCTACCAGGAAAAGTAATGACAGGCTAGTCATGATAACAGTAATTAGTATTGGTAGTTTACATGTGTATGTTAACAGTAATTAGCATTGGTAGTTTACATGTGTATAACAAAACCAACTGTGCTTGCATGGTTTTGAGGGAAGATACATATAATTATTTAGTTAGAAAAAAGCAAATTTTTATATAACCCAATTGCTGCATGGCACTGATTCTGAAACATTTCTTTTGACATGTTGTAAGACAATATTGCAAAACACTATTTAAATGAATAAACTTACACAAGTATAAACAGAAGAAGAATCTTTTAATTTCTTAAAGACTTAATTCTATGTTGTTGAAATGAGATCAATTACCCAATACATGAAAATTACAGTTGGACAATTATTTCTGGATTTTTGTCAACCTTGATCTTTCACACTATTAATCTTTTGTAATTTTCTCAAAATATTAAGTTCCACTGTCCAATACATTTAAATCACTCGTCAATGTTAAGCCTATAAATCCTAAACAAAGCAAAAAGTACCATGAGCGGGCTTACAAATAATATGTAATGCCCCAGGTGTGAAAATCTTTAGTTATCAAAATGCCCTTCCACTGACCTTTTAATAGCTAAAATGAACACGATGAACTGTCTAAACTGAATTCAAAATACACTGTACATGTGTTTGACCATAATTGGCAAAATAATATTCTACAGATTTGATTTTACTTCCCTTTTGAGCCAGCATATGAAAAATCATATCAAAATATGGGTTATTTTTTTAACAGCTTTGTAAAAAATGTATTCCCCAAAAGAGAGATATCTTATCCTTTGTTTGGTGTGTCTTAAGGAAAATGCTACAAAAAACTTGAATGATGCTAGCTTGTGCATTCAAAGGCCAAACATGTAAATACCAATTAATATACCTTAAAACTTTGCATCTGAGTGCAAATAAGAGAGCAATCAAATCAATATATACCTCTAAAATGGATTGAAATTTGGGATGATTAAAAACCATTGCATTAGGTATACTTTGGTTATTCCTTTCTGGAACTGTTCCTTCAGTCGATTGTTCTTCCACGGCCTGAAGTGTTTGACCCCTGATATGACGGACAGGACGATTTTGGGACTCCTCATTTTCCAGTATGTACCCATGAAGCGGGTCACCTCTTCACTGGGAGTATCTGCCGACACAGTCACATAATGCTTCTTTGTCTGAAAGATGTTGCAATTAAGTATATAATAACTGCAGTAGAAAATGCTTGATGTGTTTAGTCCTCAACACAAAAATAAACAAGATTGCCAAGCACAGTTTAAGGCCTAGATAAATCTTTAAGATAAAATATGTTTTCATCATTATTCATTGAGCACCAATTTTTGTGGATATCTTGAGTCCATTCAGGAAATCAAATGCATTATGTTCATCAGAGTTAAAAACATAACATACAGCTATATTGGCAAAGCCACTATTCATGAATTAACTTATCCTTGTGTCTGTGAAAGTTTCAAAATACATTAAAATTGTACATCCCAATGAATATTGATGAAACCACAGGGGCGTCCTGCTACACTTACGGAGCTTTCCTCCATGTTCATCTTTCCGATCCAGAAGTGGATGTTTCCACATGGAAATGGAGCATCATCATACCTGGCACTGTCCTGAGTGTCGGTGGATAAAGCTCCCATGGATGTGACGGTTCTCTGAGCACTCTCCACATACTCAGTCGAGTCACCAACAGAAGAGTCGGAGCTGCCATATTCCTGAGCAGACCAAAAAATCAATGGTTTAATTATTGTTAATATTTTATTTCATCTTTTTAAAAAATAATGAATTTTCCAAAAATTTCCAATTCTTTGTTGTAAAAATATGTAATACTTTAAGTTATACATACCAGTGCCTGTGAGAATGATTTACCCATAGTAAGGATTGAAAGTATTCATTTCAATTTCTTTCCAAACAAATTAGTTACTTAATAAACTAGTAGGCCTCTTACTACAGTACATAAATGATACATATATACGGAAAATATTTTTTCTTAAGATTTCAAAGATAAAAACATTAAATAAAATTTCCTTAAATCAAATTATATATATTCAGTGTGTAGAAAAATATCTGGTAACCGAGTGCAAGAGCATGTACACATAACAGGAAGATTATTTTAATTGCACAACTCAGGCAACTTCTAGACAAAAAAAAAAGCAATGACTTCTAACCAGTGGTGCATCTTGGTTCTCATCTTTGTCTTCTAGGGTGTCAGGATTGATCAGATTATTTGGCAAAGGACTGAATCGGGTGGGGGTAGCGACATGGCCAGTGTCCCCACTGGCGTATGAAGTGCGGGTGAATCTGCCAGAGACTATGGACTGTTGAGACGTCAGGATTGGTCGGGGAGAGGTGGCCGGGCTTTGTGGGGACGACTCGGGCTGCTGAGTGGCTCCTTGTGGGATGTACAGCACAGAGGTGATTGTGTCATGGACAGAGTGCTCGCTGTCACTACTGGAATGGTGGACATCCTCGCTGTGTGAGGCAACAGCATCGCTAACAAGGTGCTCCTGTAGAATCTTATCCAACTCAGTTTCCTATAGAACAAAACCCAACATGATCAATCAATAACTCTAGGTCTGAAATAATGAAGCTGTACTGAAATAACTTTGTTTACACTGTTGGCCAACACCCAATTTATATATTACCTAGTCCTTTGTAGAAGTTTCACCAAGAATTTTTATTAGTATTGCGGATGATGGAGAAAAAAAATTAGGAAGCTAATAGAGAGCAAAATTGTATGCACATGTGTACAATTCAAAAGATGTGTGAAACAGTTACTAATCCTATCACTTTATAAATTTTGGGTTTTATATTGCAAAACTTACTATATAAAGACAAAATAAATAGAAAATATACTGTAACACTTGGTCAGAGTTTCAACAACTTTACAAATTCATTCAAAATTACAGATTGAGTTTTGGGGATATTTCTTTTTCTTTAAATAATGACATATAAAATATTAAAAAGATGTGTTGTCCTACCTGAAATTACATTTTCCCTATCAGTTCTGAATATTTTTACATGCCTAATGAACGATTCAAAATATATTGTATATACTGTATTAATTATATTGCTATATTTGCTACATTTAAAAATAATACAGAAAATCTCACGAAATCTGGTGGACGTGCATTAGGAGGCCTTATTTAAAAAAAATACACTCAAACAAATCGATAGGATTCTTCATGTACGAAAAGATTTTTCTAAGCGGAGTTGCGCCAATTTTTGACTACTGCAGTGGAGTGTGGGGATACACAAAATCATACAACATCGAATCTGTACAGCTACGGGCGTTGCGATACTTTCTGGGAGTGCACCGGTTTACTCCGATTTTTTGCGATTCAATGGGATAGTGGCTGGCTTCCATCATTTAATCACCATCAACTCAACATGCTACAATTGTGGAATCATCTTGTTACTATGAGTGATGACAGACTTACGAAATTAGTTTTCCTGTGGGATTTGGAAAAATCAAATAACCAGAACTGGTCACACCATGTAAAACTTTAACTTCAACCTATCGATATGACAACATGTTTTTAAATCGCGAGGTCTGTTACCTGAATTTAGCTGAGATCAAACTTCAACAGAAATTTGTGAATGACTGGCACAATGAATCTCAAAGTGTTTCAAAGCTCAGAACTTACAAGTCTTTTAAAAGTGATTTTAATTTAGAAAAATAGGTTACTAATGGACAATAACAAAACCTCATAGATCTATACTTGCTCAATTTAGGTGTGGTGTTCCTCCTATCAGAATAGAAAGGGGGCGATTTAGCGGGGAGGAAGTAAACGATACGCTATGTATTATATGTTCTGTAGAAGCAATAGAAGACAAATTTCATTTTTTATTGAATTGTACATCTTACTCAAAACTTAGAATCAAATTCTTTACTAGTATTGGCTTTAAAAATCAATTACTAAATATGTCAGACTCAGATTGCACTAGTTTTCTTATCCAACTTTCCTAGACAAACTGCCAAATTCCTATATTCAGCTTTTATGTGCAGACAATCTATTCTATTCAAAAATAGCAATGCGTAAACCTATTATTTGTATATTCATGTTTTATAAAGTGACATATAGGTCGGATGGGCCGGGTGTTTATTCCTTAAGTTATTATATAATATACATGTCTCTGTTATTGTTTATGAAACACATGTCACTATAATAAATCATCTACTTACTTACTTTTACTTACTTACTATATTGGCAGTTAGCATGCATACATGCAACAACTGGGTCAGTAGATTAGATGCATTAGAGTAAATCTGATAAATAAGTGCAACATCAGAATTTTTTTAATTGGACTATTCATATCATGTACATTTCCTATTTGCTTCATTCTCTTGGAACACCAACAGAGCTCGTCTTGTAATTCTCAAGATTTGCATACAATATTGCATAGCTGAACAAGATGCTAATGCAAACAAGGCCTATTCATTGCTATCATCTGATAAGGGAACTGAACTCTGCACTGATTAATGCAAGACAATCCCAAACTGGCTTAATTGGACAGCCTGAGTATAATGCATTCAATACATAATAAATGAACATGTAGTTTCCTTCTTCAAATATAACATTTAGTTCATTATTCATTGTCATGTGGTTCAGCGGCTCCTTCCAATAGAATGTTCCTGGTTTATACTTCATTATTCATAGTCATGTAATTCTGTGGCTCATGGTACTGATAATACATGTTCTAATAATGCTACATCAGTAACATCACATACCTACTCTTCATGTCAGAAACAATATGTACTCAGAAGTTTTTCTTTTTTAAATAATCAAGGTTTCATAATAAACTTGTCATCAGTTCAATAATTTTGTGAGTGCATGTTGTCAGATGTATTTCACACATATATAACTATATGACCAATTAACTTGGCAGAGTTGGCAGATGCATGCTTTGTTGTTTTGAATTACTGTGGTATGTGGAATTCAAATTAAACCACTGTTTGATACTGACAGTCTAAAAAAACATTTCTGATTATTATGTAATGGAAAACTATGCTTTAATTGGATTATTATGAGGAAGCCGACATATTATGAGGAAGCCGAAGCCTCTAATCCATTTACAATTTTTCAAAATTATCATCTACTACAGGTACTTCCAAGTTGTTTCAAACAGACTTTAAGCTGTCATTCAACCTGACAATATAGAGGGGGTCTTTCAAATTGATACATAATCTACACAAATTTTTATCCTATACTCTGTCTCAGGTTTTCTTTCTGTTACTTTTTGACAAAAAATATATATACACACCCACACACCTGTAAATACTATATTAAAATTAACCTAAGGTTACAGAAAATAATCAACAAAATTGTTGTAACTTTTTTTACCCAAAATCAACAAGAAGGAAATAATAGATATCTTATGGATATAAACAGAGGGAAAACCTGACATCATTTATTCGTTCAGAGGTTAAACTTAGAACACCTCACACAAATTTTACACATTACATATCATCTACTGACAGATACTTTAATGCTGTTTGCAATGTAAAATTCTTATTTTTTGGCCACATGCATGCTTCAACCTGATAATTTAAAGTGGGTACTACACAGGAGAAGCCTTAATATGATTTTTTCATACTATATTAGTGATAAGCATGAATATGTTGGGACAGGGTACCGGTATAGTAAAAATGGATGTAGACTGGGAACTGACACAGTCATATTTATAATAATTAAACTAAATATCATTGTAAAAGTGATGTAAACTATAACCCAAATACATGTACAGGGAAGATTCAGAAAAAGTACCTACTGTCTTTTATATGTCAGAAAAGTTGGATTTTAAACATTTAACAGGTCCAGCACAATCTCCTGATATAGCTATATAGCTTGAAAAAGCTATATAGCTTAATAAAGCTATTCAGAATAGCTTGATTTAGCTATTTTGTCATACAATTTTTGTAAATGTGCATTTTTTTCCACATGTAAACAAAATCGCACTTTAGTGCAGTGATAGTTTTCAACTTTGAACAGTTCTGTAAACAATGCTTGTAAAGATTACTCATCAATTTGTGTCTCTTTCAGAGACTTTGCATTCGAAGTTCTAAAAGTTCTGGGGCAATTGATTCATGACTTAACAGTTACTTCTTGAATGAAATATAAAGAAGGTCAGTTATGGTAAACAAGATAATTGATTGGTAATAATTCAGCACAATGTAAAGAAATCATACTTATCCATGCCTCAGTGCACACAAGGTCGTGGACAGTTACCCAAAGAATGGAAATATAGATTTTGCTTAAAAGTGTTCAAAAGGGTGCAAAACACAGTTTTATATGTAACGTTATAAGGACGTTTTTAGATTAGGGACAAGCAAAAATGACCCCTTTAGAAAATAAATTGTAAAAATGTGTTACATTAATATCTATATATCAATGGAAAGATAAAATTGTGAATTTTGTAAATATTTAAGAATAATGCATACGTAACTTAATGCTAGAATTTTTTTGGCACTCAAAACATGAGGAAAATAGACAAAAGATTGCGTCTAAATGCAGTACACCCATGCATTTTAGGCTCCCCGTAGAAGCAGAATGGAAATAAATCAGCTATTTTAATTTCTGTGCATTTTCAAGAGCAAGTCCTTAGGCATCGTTTTATAGTATTTTCAGGGTACATTTGCCAGCTTTTAAAAGAGCTATATTAACCACTAAAAAATTCATGAAATTCTGCACGCGTAAAATCCGGATGTTTTTGGAGTTACCTTCCTTTGTTTTAGAGTCTCACAAAATTAATTTTTAAAATTTTTCTACACACTTTTTGCATGTATTCGAAAGATAAACCTCTATATTTTGCAATTAAGAATTTAAAAAATTCATTTTCATGTATACCATATAAAAATAGCAGGAAAATCCTACCCATCATGCTTTTTCCCAGAGAAAAACCCCCTGGATTTTATACGAAACTGTGTTTAGCTACCAAAGCAGCAGTGTTAAAACTAAATATAATAAGGGTTGCTTTTTTAATGGTTCATGGTATAAATATGAGCGATAATTAACTTGCGATTTTTTGTATATTTCTGTGTGAAAAACTGCATATAAATAGCTTTATCAAGCTATTCTGAATAGCTTTATTAAGCTATATAGCTTTTTCAAGCTATATAGCTAAATCAAGAGATTGTGCTGGACCTGTTTAATTACAAGTTGTGTGCCCTTCTCCACTCCTTAGTCCTAGATTCAACCCTAAATGGTCTCCCAATATATCTTGGTTTTTAAAATATACTGTTATTCAAGAAAATGTACAAGGCCAGCAAAGTTTATTGACCAAACAATGAACATGGTTGACTATCGGGCATTGACCTGACATACCCCCACCAGGATCATATTATATACTTTCACTTAAACTTTTGTATATTTGGTTTTCATAAAAATATCCTCCCACAAATTTATTTAAACAAATAAGTGGAGAACAGGAAAAAATCTTTAAAAAGAAAATACAATTACAAGTAGGATCCCATGAATAATGAAATACGAAGCATTTGTTTAGACTGATATAGCAGACGTTTATCAATCTAAAATTGACAAACATTATCCATTTCTATTTATTCTATTAAACAATATTTACCTGTGTGTTGTTTGGAAGATTAAACTCTTTCCAATCTGAATTTTTGTCATCCATTTAAGATCATGTTGTATGGCTGGCTCGATGATCATCTACCTTACCTTCTTCGGCTATAACTATGGAATTTCGATCCCGATCGAATTTAAATTTGTGTTAATTTTTTCTTACTAGTATTTAACACAACATTTTTTAATTGGTTCTATCTAATTATTTTTTTTTTGGCAACTCACATAAATCTAAATGACACATGAATATATGAGGCGCCTTTTTTGACATCAGAAAATCCATTTTTTGAATTAAAAAATAAAATTTTCTGATATCAGAAAATCAATGTAAGAATTTTAAAAGTGTTCTTGATAACTCTGCTCTTATCTATTGAAAGCATATGCTTGTGTATTACAGGTTTAAAATTAAGCATATTCTTTATTATTCTTAACATGCATCTACGGGTTTGAAACAAAATTTCTGACGAGACTACAAAGGTTGCATCACAATCAAAAATTCGATATTAAAAAAATCAACTTTAATTCAAGATCAAATTAAAGTTGATTTTTTTAATATCAAATTCTTACGGAAGCCCATTGGTGCTACTTAGAAAAATATTTTATCTGGCGGCCGCCACATACTTTTCTGGCGGCCACCACATACTTTTCTGGCAGCCACCACATAATTTTCTGGCGGCCGCCACATAATTATCTCGCGACCGCCAGAAAAGTATGTGGCTTAAACCTGGCTTCCTGAAGCGCGCGCATGTTTTAATGGGAGCTTTTTAGGGAGATGTAGATACACTCTAATTTATTAGTTATATTAATAATTTCTTAAACTTGACACCAAATATCAATTGCAGAGCTTAAGTTTTGAAAAACTGGTGGAGTGGAATGTATAGTAGACTTTGTTAAAATCTAGAATGATTTAGATATTACTTTGTGCCTTGTATTATACATGTATGTTGTTAAACATTGTATTTCAGAGTTGTTTCTAAACTTTTACAACTGAACTAAACACCCGTTCAGGAAATCTTAACATTAAAAAACCTTAACTTGAGAGGACTGTTGTGTAAACATGTATAAGTAAAGGAACGCACTGCCTTCTATTTTATTTCTGTTTTAATTTTGGTATAAGAATTTACCAACGCAGATTAAAGTCAGTTTTATTGACCACAACAGCTAGTACAGGCAATATTAACACGAGAGCGGATCCTGCTATGACTTTATAAAGATAAACTAGGATAAGTGTGTACTAGCATTCATGGCCATATAAATGAAACTAATTAACGGACTTTGTTCTTTATATTTTTATTTCAAATCACATGGAAGGTGCCGCCAGTACAATAAAAAGATTGTGATCGGCCACAGTCTCTCCGAGTAAAATAATGTATGGTCAGTAAAGAGACTTTATATGAATGCCATGACTGATGGTCAGCATACCAAATTCAAGCGCGAGAACACATTGGCTAAAAAACCTAAACAACAAAAACATCGGAATTACTTAATTTAATACTTTCTTAGGATTTTCTGATATCAAAAAATCATTTGTATATTCTGATATCAGAAAATCAATTTTTTAATATCAGAAAAAAAGATTTACATCTACATCTCTGTGATATGCAACCTTTGTAAGTCTTGTCAGAAATTTTGTTTCAAGTAAGCCCTTTCAATAGATCAGACCAGAATTATTAAGAATACTTATAAAAATCTTAAATTTAAAAAAAATCTTCAAATAAAAAAACCAACAAATTTTAGAAAGCAAATCTGGCTCTGTCATTCATCAAATTACTTTTGAGTCAAGGGAACATCATTATGTGAAAGGACTATATTTGGTATGGTCAAATATCTGCCCCCAATTTTAACCAATTTTTAAACAGTATCGTATAAAAATCAAATCTTCATTAATCATTGTACAGAGGATGCCTATCAGTTTAATCTTGATTTTAAGCATCATTGCTCATTCGCTGTTTATCTTTGACGTCACCTTAATGACCCAATTCCTGCAATTTTGCAAACAAATGAAAATATAATTGTCAGTTTTCTTTATATTTTGCATTCGGAAGTATAGAGCGCAGGTCTGCTCAAGTATGATTTTAACATATGTTTTTCTTCATAAAATTATACACATCATACTAAAAATGGTACTTTAGCAAGCCTGTGCTTGATGTTTCCTAGTCGAAAAACCATCGGAAAATACCTATATTTTGCTACAAAACATAAATTTATCAAAATAAGACAATCTTTATTACAGTCATCTCTACATTATGTCGTCACTGTGGTGATAACCTTTTACACACTTATTTTCAATATAATTTTAACTATATTCCAACTTAATTTTAAAAGCTCTTTAAAAACTTTATTTTGGGGGGCGAAAAATACATAATACCGCACATAGTCCTTTATAAATTTTCTGTACCCCCCCCCCCCCAAATTTAGATCCACACATGGATAATGAATTTGCATGATAAAAGCCATACAAGAAAAATCAGCACAATCTCTGCACACAATGTAAGTTGCTGAGCAAAAATGATAACATACCACATAGCTATACAGGTTTTGAATTCTTAAATTAAAATAAGAAATATAGTAGAAAAATGATGAAAATTATAAATGTTTATCTAAACATTACCAGTAAAGCCCCACCCAATAATCTGAATCCCTGATCCTTAAGGGGCACTATTTCACAATTTTGGTAACACCCATCCTAAGCATAGACTCATTTTCCCTGTCCATTAGAAGAGAGGTAGATTTTCTGAGAATTAATTCATAATAACTTAATTAACTAACAAGATCAGAAGCCCTGACTCTATGTTTCCTTCCCACTATAGATACATGTATTACACAAGAAATCTATATACCCCCTCTCTTTCAGAGCAGTTTGGAGCGGGGGTATATACAGATAGCAATAGGCTTAGTCACCTGAGAAACACAAGTGACCCAAAAATTCACTTGAGCTGAAAGCTTATGTGAGCCAGGAATAAGTTTGTTACCTTTCTGACAATTGCTATTCAATCATGAAATATGATAAACAGTGAATAATTTATAACAGATATAATTCATTTATTAAAAAAAAAAAACATATCACAACAAATATAAATGAGTTCATTTATTTCACTAAATGCTTATCAAGTAGCACCTATACTGCTGAAAAGAATGTTAAAACCCTTTATCAAATAGAGATAGGCAAGAACTACAAACAATAATGTTAGAAAATGACATGTATGAATTTATCAAAGGGAAAAACAATGCTTCATTAAACATGAATGGAATGCAAAACAAATTGTTTGTCCCTGTAATTTCATCCTTATCATTGCCCAGTCTACTGACAAGGTTTCTTTGGCCCATGTGATCAAGCTACCAACATTACCTGTGTATGAGTAACATGATCTATTTACGTATTTATTTTTTGTATCACAGATAGAGTCTACCGTAGTTTTTTCCTAATTTTTAACAACTCTCTTTTACCAAATGTATGCTAGCATGTGAAAAATGCACCATTTAAAGCACTGAGGAAACTCAAGGTTCCAAAAAAAAATGTATACAAAAATTATTACCTTATGACAAAAATGAACTAAAAAATTGACAGGTAAAAGATTCCACCTTAAAAGGCATATACTGCAAGGCATACAGTGATAGCTTTCTTCAAATACACATCAATTCTGTTTGTGTTACTGCCAATGAATGATCCCTATTCAATTTAGTTATTATATAACTGTAATATAAACCAAAATTAAACCTCTGTTGTTTCAATAACAATGTAGCAGTTATAAAAAAGTACATACAAATCTGAATTGTACATTTGAATTCTTAATATATCATGATTTACAGGTAATTACCATACATACCATATTTTGTTTTGCCTTGGACTAGAATGTCTGAATTGGATGAAACATGTCACATGATTGCCTTACAAATTTCTTTAAACGGCAAGCGTCAAAATTTATATGGCAACATGTCGGACGTAATGTTATTTGAACGGATTTTTTACACAAACGTTATACCTTTAATTTTTAAGCCCAAAAATATTTAGAGTGATCCCCCTTTGCCTGTGATGTAATATTATGATCCTACATTGTGCAGACAACTGACGAGGAACAAAAAAAAGAAGAGCATTAAGGTCGGTTGCGGGTTTAAAATTTTGCGTCCTCTGCGCAGGGTATTGCGCATTTCTGTCGTAAAACGCAAATGTAGTGTAAATTGTTCAAATATACAGCTTATCGTGTAACGTTTTATTTTAAAAAAAATTACTTATCATAAAAATTATTTTTATTGAAATGAATCCTTAGAATAATGTTCAGAAGTATTTAAATCATTTCGCCGCTTCTTCAAAATCGACGTTATTCACGTCGGAGTCAACGTCTTACGATGACGTCAGTTGAGACTTTGACGTAACAATTGACCAAAAAAATAAACGTCGTGCATTTTTATTGCAGCGTCAATAATAAAAATTGAAAGTATAATTTGCAAAATAAAAACATATGCGCGATCCTTTCATGTTCTGTGTGAGTGAAAAGGCAATTTTTTAATCTATTACAAATGGAATTAAATTTGATTCGTAAACATCCTTTTATTCTATACTATTTTACATGTAAAATGTCTACCAATACACGTTTATAGGACCAAACTATGAGGGTGGATAGCATAAAAACCATCCGGTCAATTTTGTTTAAATTTAACGAAAAGTTTACTTAAACGTTCACCTTCCATCGCTAAAAATTAAAAGAAAATTGTATGTTTGTAATTTTTTAAATATTAAATTGAAAATAATAACCCCCTTTTTTCTATATAATCCTATATAAGATGTCGGGGATACTTCGGACATATGATCAAAATTTGAGCGCGGTAAACAGAAAAACTATCCGGTCAATTTACTTTATATTTTGCACATAGTTTACTCATAAGATAACCTTCCACTAGAAACAAATTAAAGGAAATCGTATGTTTGAAACATTCTCCCCCGAGACTCCTTAAGCTATGAATTTAATTGTTACCAGGGTATATTATCTAATGTTTGTTTACATATCAAACTTTAGGTCCTTGACAAAACAAAACACTTATTAGGTTTGTTACTGACTGTTTACAGAAATTTGTGGGGTCGGTAAAGTCCATAGACGGACTTTACCGACCCAAAAAATTTCTGTAAACAATCAGTAATAAACCTAATAAGTAATAATGTCTTGTTACCGTATGTATATACAAGGGAGATCACTGTTAATTCTGTTACCTGAAGGGAAAGTTCACAATATGCAAAGATATCTAATTAAACAAACTTATATTTTTTTTAACTGGAAAATCTTAAAATGGATAAAATTTAAAGAAAACATTCTACAACCTACTCAGTAATTTCATTTTATAAAAATGTGTACTGTTTAATTGGAGAAATATTAAAACCATATTTGTTTCAAGTACATGAACATAAATTATCATGCACAAATAAAATATACACCATACACATAGTAACACAACATGGAAAACGTGATTCAGAATATTAACAATGAACAGATCAAAATATGGTACAGTTCCAGTGATTTGAACGATTTAAAGAACAAAGAAAAGCCAATTTGGCTGATAGCTATGAAATGAAGTACATATTCAAACTAGCTACCTTGATAAACAATGTAACAAGATTATTGCATTAATACTGTTAGGTACAAAATTTCTTCATTGCTTATGACAAGAATGTCATAGTTGTATTTCCAATACACATGTTAAAATACATTTTTTCTTCTTATAAATCATGCACGCAAGATTCTAGTTTTTATATATAAAAAAAAAAAATGGACGGAAAAAATTAACAAGTCAAAGGGAAATCATTGCCTTTATGTCGTAAAGAAAATAAAAAATTAAATAAAAATGCAAGGCAGAAGTTCCCAATAAAATATAATAATAAATACTCATAAAGAGACTTTAAAATAAATGCACAACCACTTAGACAAGATCACACATCCCCAAACAATGCACCGTGAATAGAGGAGTTTCCATTTTGATGAAAATTGGGGCCCTCTCTGTCGCCAACATCTGATCCTGTGGAAGGACTGCTGGTGGTCAGGTCCAGAGGTCCATCCTGGCACTTGGACTCTAGGGACAACTTATCACTGTCAAAGTCCAACGGAGAGCTCGGAGAAACTGTTACCATGCCGTCTGCTGCTGGAACAGACATCGCCTGAAGACCTCCTGGGAGCACAGCAGATGACAACATTGGATTGGACGGAAATATCCCATGGGGCGACATGTAGTGGGCAGGTACACTTTGGGGCAGAATGCAGCTAGTGGAAATGCTGAATAACTTTTGACTGATACATGAGGGTGAGGAATTGGGGGGAATGGGTGGAGACTTATTGTGGGGAGAAGACCTAAGCTGATCTGGAGATTTTGATTTTGAAGTTTTACTTTCGTTTTCACCATTGAAGTAGTGTCCGTGTGTGCGGACGTGTTTGCGTAGAGAACTTGGGTCTGTATAGCGTTTATTACATCCTGGCATTTTACAGATGTATGGTTTCTCCTCCTGATGAGTTCTCACATGCTTGAATCGATCACTTGAGTTTGAATAAGCTTTTTTGCAGCCTTCAAATGGACATATATAGGGCTTCTCTCCTACAAAAGATCAGCACTTTTTACAAAGCAATTTCAATTCAAATAATTAATTTTATTTAATTCATCACATCTCATAATAGCACAACTCTGAAATATCTATATTTATTATAGGTAATTATTTGAAAGAAAATCTTATTTACACATTAGTCTCCATTATTCACTACCAAACTTTTATTTATTGGAACCTTGTAACAGTCTCTTAATGCCAGTGCCAAAACTTTCACCATGCAAAGAATATTAACCTAGAGTAGTCAGCGATACACTCAAGATTTATTAAGAATTGATACGTCTAATGCATTTCAGTTATGTCTCCATTATCTTACTGATATTACCCAACATCAACAAAGGACCCATTAAAATGCCTGAAAAAGGACATTTAAAACAGATATTGTCTGCATAAAGCTCAAATGAATGCCCTACCAGTATGGGATCTGTTGTGAATCTTAAGATTCTCTAGGCGGGAGAAACATTTTCCACATAAAGCGCAGCGATGGGGCTTTTCATTGGTATGGGTCCGTATGTGGATAAGCATTTTGTACCTAAAAGAAAGACATTAATACTGGTACATAAGTGTCCACATAATAAGAAACCTCACACATAGTTTTTATGTTAAATGTCTTTTGCTTACAAATCACAATACCAGAAATCCTATTTATGGAAACATGTACTGAATAACTTCTTTTGAAAAACTTTCATAGATTTCAAACTACATGGAGCCATTAGATTTCATCCCAGGCTAATATGTTTTACAGTGTTACCGTTGTGGCGAGCGCAGCAAGAATTACACATACCTTGCATCATTGTCGACTTAGTGATTTTTTGACAGTTATCAACTAACATCAAAGAGTTTTAGAGAGAGAGAGAGAGAGAATTTTATAATATTTCTAGTAAGTTTAAAGAAAATTCTTATAAAATACATAGACTTGCATGCTTCCCCCTAAAACCGTTCTTTACTTTTGGAGAAAATTGATCAGTCTGTAAAATGTAATTTGTGTTTAATTAGGTCAAAGTGTAAAGTGTAAATACAGTATTATTTTTCTTTTGTACCTTGTTGTTATCTGAATTTAATTTTTTTTTTTTGGTTCATAATTTTTAAAAAATTTGGTTTTTTTTGCATACGTTGTATTCATGCCCCCGGTCCCTGTTTGTATGTGTGTAATTTCCCATATTCCAATTTAATGGTTTGATAATATGCAATATCTACATAGATTTTTTTAACTGTTTAATATTTTTTCTATTTATCATTATGTTCAAAACGACCTTTTTTTAATTTCCTCACTACTCACACTTAATGTTCATGCATGCAAAATTAGCTTAACGATCTCCGATCCTCAGCAATGTTCGATAACTCTAAATTATCCGGATTTCTTTAATTCGTACCATAAATCTGACTTTTATAGAGACAATTTCAATTAGTTTAGTATTCTACTGCTAGTATAACCTTCAGTCACACAACTACATGCTTGGTGTATCCACGGAGCTCTCCCACTTACATACATGTTAGTAAAGAGTTCGAGCCACCGATGCACCAGAACATATTTTTTTTAAATCAACTATTTTCTTTATTCCAATATATCCATCGTAGGCAAACTTGCAATAACTTTGTAAAATGCATGGATACCATCTAAAAACTTCATTTATTTCATTTTTTTAATGAAGGTTGAAAGAAAATTATCATTTTTATGATGAAAAAAATACTTTGAGGCCGAGGATCGGAGAACCTTAAATTGGATCGATATGACAGTAAAGAATGGCTCTTGCTTGCATGTATATATATAATCTCTCTATCAAAATTTAAAAAAAAACCAAACAAAACACCATAACAAATCACCTAAGGCAGGCATCGCCGTTTATACTGAAATAGCTATAGTACATGCATTACAGATGTTTGATCCACCTCTAATTTATTGCAGGAAATCTAGCACGAGATCACTGTGATGTCACACGTTCAAATCTATATATCATTTGTTTATGTATCTCGAATCAATACGAAGAAATGGAAGCATGTAAATATTTCTTGGGTCTCACCAAAGCTTGTGCGCTACTCAAAACATGCCTTCAAACCTCAAGGCACCATAATGACGAGTTAAATGTTAGCCATTTTTGGCAAAGCACCATGGGAGAAAACATTAGAGAGCATTATGGGATGTAGACAAAAAATATTTCTTGATGAATTTGTAGGTTTAGCTTGTTTTTCCTGAACGCACTGGTTCTTAAAGCTCGCTTCGCTCACCGGCGAACAAAGCAAGCTATTACAGCATTTGAGAATTGAATCAGACACTATGTTGATAAATTTTTCAGTATTTCACTGTCTTTATTATAAAAATCTAGAATGGTTTGTTTATATTTATATTTTTTAGTTTCTTTGTCTGTGATAACACTACGAATCGATTTTGAATTGTACAGTCCAATAAATTCAAATGACGTATTATTGGGGTGCAAGCAGTGTTTGCATCATTTAAAGAAATGGAAATAACATAATTATGTCAATATTCTAATAATAAATTGTACAATTGCTGACAATTATATCAATATAAGTACCGGTAATAAGGAATCATTCTTTGAATATTATGAGCTGATAATTTCGGTCGAAGCGTGATTAAATCCATCACAAAGCCCTTTAGGCTTAATTAGATTTGACCATGCCCCGACCAAAATTATCACCTCATAATACTCAAAGAATGATTCTTTATTCGTTAAGAAATGCAGATTATCAAAGACATATAAGTTAATACTGTACATAAACGTAATGTATTTATTATGTTTATAACAGCAACTAAAACCAGTTCAGTTCTCTCCAGATAAAGAAGTCTACCTATTTTTTCAAGTATCTCATGCCTACTGATTTGCTATGGAGATTTTTTAAAATAAAATACTATTGGATTATACAACCCCTGGCACACTCTTAGAATAGGAACATCCTCTGTGCCCAGAATATACCTCTGATGCACAAAGTATTACATGTAACTCAGAATCAAATGAAAAATGATGATTTTATTCATTTTTTTTCTGCATACATGTGTGAGGTTTATATGCTGATCATCAAGCAGTTGACAACAGTAACAACCATAAGTATTATATGTCTATCCTTACAACATTCAGTAACAGTGGATGTAACATCTGCTGTACATGTATTATCACCATGCTCATCGTCTGACTCAACATGGACTTAGCACATATCTTGATCATTGTCCTTCTAACGACAAGGATGCTTTATCGCAAATCTTACATGAAAGTATTCGCTACGACCGATGTAGCATTGCGTTGAGTGATGACACTTTCTATTTGGTGTGTATTTCAATTGTGATTCGAAATAAAGATTCTGATTGGCACATTTATATAGACCCGCCCATTTATCAAATGCATGTTGAGAACATGATGCTAACACGTGGAAAGATATGTCGGAGAAAGAAAACATCTCATGAAGTTGTACTAGCAAGTTAAAAAATTACAGAGTTATTTGATATTAAACAAACGGGGCAATGTTCACGTACATGTGTAAATAATATTAATGAAAAGAAAAAGAAAAGTTCCCTAAAAGCAGGGATCGGCGCATATAGATTATCAGTCACAGATTGTACTTCGCTTATCGAATTATGTTATTCAGTTCATTGTGAAAAAAAAAAAATCGCCAGAAACTGTTTAGTGAACAAATAAATTTTACGTTACCGTTCATAATGTACCATTTACTGTATATATGGAAAATCGCATGAGTTTGAACAGTTTTTCCTCACAAAAAACTTGTTGCAAAATGTAGATCCACGGGAAAATTCGGGTTGACACGCCGTGAAATCCATTAGACGTTTTACAGCATATGTCTTCACTGTTTTGTTTACAATAAATCTGTACTGAAAATCTTTGAAACATCGTCAACAGCTCCGCAAAATGAAGAAGTGTGGTTTGTTTATATACTTGGAAAACTGTAAAATTGCGACTCGATCTGCACGTGAATTTTACAATCCGAGGTCGATTAGCGTGTTTGAGAGAAAGTCAGTGTCAACGTCAGTAGTAAATATTGTGTGATGAATATCGATGAACATATAATAAAATGAATGTTTCTACAGACTAAGTGAGTTACAAAATAACGTTTATCACAGATCAGTCCAAAATTGAACACGTTTACATACCGTAAATTTCAAATTTTTGGTATGATTGAAAACACATGCACACTTGTAGTTTTAAGTGTGTCATATTAATCGGTCAAAGTTCAATAAAATGCAATATAGGCTATGTAATATTTATTGTCAATATCTGTTGTGAATTCTTTGGAATAAGCTACAACAAAATAAATACTGCCTCATCTTAAATTGATGCGTTAAACAGTTAAAATGATTTGAATTTATCGATGAAGTAAGTATTACCGGTATATTGAAAAATGAATTGGGGATTGAACCTGTTTAAACAGCGTGTTTTTGACAATTGTTTACACAAAAAAGAAGATGCGATTATTGTGAGAACTCTTAGTCAATTCTTGTAGTGATTTAGTGTTTGCAGTTCAGATACAGAGTTAACGACACATCTGGCAGTTGGTGCATAAATTATCAATACCACGTTAGCAGGTAAGAGTGGGCGGGTACTAAAACGGCCAATGAAAATGCTTGTTTTATAACTGCAACTCGCGATCCCAATAGTGTCGTCACTCAACGCATCAGTTTATCGCTCGCAGCGAATACACCCAAGTAAGATTTGCGATAATATCACACTTTAAAAATGACGCAATTGGGGACAGTTAAAAGGTAATGTCACTGTATCATCATTACATAATGTACAGATATGACTCTGACCCACTCAGCATTATAAAGTCAAATATGATACAATACAAAAAAGCACTGATATTAATAAGCAAGTAATTTTCAAACAAGACGCTCAGAGGCCACCTGAGTAACAATAGCCGTAAAGAACAGAAAAGCTTTAGGCTGTCTTTAGAGTATCAAATATAAATATCTAGACAACTTGGTATAGTATATCTTGTTTATAAAGGTTTTCCATTTTTTTCTCCACATATTTTTTAGTTGAACATTAAGCTACTTTTGTTGTTTCAGTTTTTGAGAATAAGATTTTAAAAAGTTTTTCTCTATTTATTAAAATGACCCCCCCCCCCCATTGAGGCCCCACCCTACCCCTCAGGGATCCTGATTTTTAACAAAATTGAATCTCTTCTACCTGACAGGTAACAGATTTTCTGGCCAAATGGTTATTGAGAAGAAACATTCCCTACATACTCCTATGTAAATATTTGACATCCCGTGGCCCCACCATACTCTGGGGGATAATGAACAGAACAAACTTAATTCTACACTACCTGAGGATGCTTCCACGCAAACGGTTTTTGAGAAGATTTCAATCAAACGATTTTTCTCTTTAAGATCTAATGTAAAAATTTGCCCCCCTCCCCCCAAATGGGGCTGTTGGTCTTATAGTTGGTCAAAATTTTCATTTAGCATGAACTAAAGTAATATGCATAAGTTTCAAAGTCTAATTTGATATTAGCAGAATTTAACACCTTAAAACTATTGGTGTAGCACATAAGGAAAGTATATACATCTGTCAATTAAATCTCTTGGTTTACCTTTATGTCCTAAGGCTGATCACGGTGAGTCTGAAATCACAAGATTCTAAGCATTAAAATCACCTTCACCATACCTGGCATTGAATCCTTTCCCTCGTCTAGGACAACCATCCCATTTACACTGGTAATCCACGTCTGGTCGCTCGACCTTGACATGCTGGTCATTGACATGATTGACAAGGTCATCCATGTTCAGAAATTTGCTGTCGCAATGAATCCAGCGACACTGGTGGAACTGCATTCTGGGTGATGAATCCTCCTTCTCGCTGGAGTACAGTCGCAGATAGGGAAATCCACTTGTAGGTGATCCACTGCTGGACTGTGAATTCTGACAGAAATCATATTTATGAATTATTCATTCTATTAAAATCGGAATCAATAAATACTGTGAAAACTTAAATCGTTGTCGTTTCTATTCTAATATTTTCTGAAGGTCTTAAACATATGAAAGATACTTTTGGATGAAACAAAACATGGAATGTACATGTAAATGTTAAAATAATGAATAAAAAATATAATGAAAAGATTATTTTAAATAAGAGCTCTGTATAAAGATAAAACAAACTACTGGTAGTCAAATTTTAAGACTAAACCTTATGGAATTCTTCTTTACTATTTGATAGATTATAACATAACAAATCATATCTATTCTATTAAAGATGGAAGATATGAAGGCTCAATTTGTTGACCACCCAGCCTCCTTAACTTTTTTTGGAACAACAAATCCAATTTTCATTGCAAAGTGTACCAAAATTTCCCCTTTAAACTTTGATATACAGAAATTTTTTAAAAATTAAATAAAAAAAACCCCATAAGATTCCAGGCTTCATTCAAATATCAAGGAATCAATTTTTTCAGCCATTACAATTAAAGAAAAAAAAATTAAATTCTATTTGTCAATAATAAAAACTTACATTTTGTGACTCATCTGACAATGAAGGTGCTGTAATCATTGAAGATGTGGTCACCAAGGAAACAGGAATTCCCTGAGGGTCAAGGCCATTAAAATGTAGGTCGGGATGACTGACACTATTTGAAATCCTAAAACTTGGAGGTGTCACTGAAAGATTGTGGACAAGATCATTATAACTTGATTCAGGAGAAGGTGCTCGATGATTAGGTTCGAATGAAGAATTGTGTTTGCTCATCAACAGATGATCAGCTTGAAAGTTGGTCAGCAACCCAAAGGAAAGAGGGGGATCACAAGGCATAGGCCGACTCTCTGGGGATCCTTCTAAAATAAGGCCAACTCCATTTGTCATCTGTCCATTAGTGGATTTGGAATCTGTATAGAAAAACCATCAATCTTAAATAATTTCATTTTGGCTGGAAATTCTATTCCTTTTTTTGTGAGAAAATCTATATATAAAAAAAAAACAGGGTCAGCTAAAAATAAATTATGCTCCACTAACATTCAAATCTGAATGTCATGATTTCAGAATCTAGCTCAGAAGATTTCTAAATGTCAACAAATTCAATTCAAATATTCTAATCTCTGAGGATGTGAAAATAAAACAGAATTCATATGAAACCAACACAGAATATCATATTGCTGCTTAACTAATTATTCTTCATTAATTAATGTTGGAAAAATGTAAATTCTGACTTGGAGTAATAAGTTATTTTTTAAACAAAATCTAAGGGCAATAACTTTGATTTTAAATATAATGCTTGTGGACCAGCTATTGGCTTAAATATTCTTTTAAAATACATGTACTAAATACTATTGCATAAAATTTGACTCTTTTAGTGGTCATCTCCTGACCTTTCTTTCTGTCAAATTATCTGATTTTAATTTATGGCCATTGGTTTATAATGTCAAAGCCAACACTTATCTTGTGAAGATAAGTTGACACTATGATTTTACATTTTTTTATTCCTAACAGAAGACAGACAAAATTACCAAATCTTAAATAATCATGTTCTTAATATCCAATAACTGATTTGCTTTCTGACATTTGATGTCCAGAGTAGTTTGACCCTTGACTTTTAACCTCAAAATCAATTCATGTGTATATATGTCATGGAAAACACGTGCAGTTCATAATGCACAAAGACAAAGTTTTGAACCTCATTATTTTGAAAGAATTTATTTAACAGATAATTTATATTGCATTAAACTAAAATTCAATAATACTTTTTAACGAAGAAATCATTTTCTGCCACAAACAAAATTAGAAAACAATTTCATATTCATAACTTTTCATCTTTTATTTGATTTTTTCTTTGTTTTGGTTCAGTGTTTTGTTTGTTTTTGTACCTGTTAGTAAATTTCCTGTCAGCTTGATACATTTGCTCATATTCAGGACACTACAAGAATCCGATGGACTCCTCGACTTATCTTGACTTTCATTTCCATTCTCTTCATGCATTAAAATCTGCTGTCGTTTCTTATTCTGCTTTCTGGCAGCTGAATTCAATAGCACCTGAAAATGATTCAAATCAAAAATGTCATAGAAACTAATGACTCTTATGTAGCATTATTGAAGAGGGTAAATTTTTTTCACATATACTGAACAGACATTCAAGTAAATAAATGGTTTCCAAGATATCATTCTACGTCCAGAGTAGTGTGACCTTAAACGGTGACCTCTAAATCAATAGAGGAAACCCTTGACCTTTGACCTCAAAATCAATAGGAATTATCTACCGGGTACAATTTAGGAGGGGTACCAGTGTACAAAGTCTGTCGAGGGTTTTTAGGATATTGATCAGACAGATGAGACAATTGGTCTTAACTAATCAACCAGCTGACAGACCAAGTACAAAACAATATGTTCTCATTTAATAAAAAAGAAAAAATGAAAACAAAAGTTAAAGAACTTGGTTAAATTCATGTATATAAACTTGAGAATGGCAAATTAATTCAAGTTCTAGGGAATAAAAGTAAAAAAGAACTGGTGAATCTTCTGAAGATAATGAATCACAACTATAAATTTATAGCCATTTTCAAACGAAAACTTCATTTTGTGAAGAAGGATTGATAGACAGTACAAAACAATTGAATTTTCTACAATTTCTTAATATACAAATTTATTTTAATCATTTAACAATTCTACAGTATGAATATTACACATGCTAAATAATTCAATATTCCATTACATTTTTAAAATATTATCATTCTCTTTTAATAAATTCTATAAAACTCAGTAAGAATGTATGGCCACTTTCGTATTTAGAGAGAATTTCTTTATATTAAATTGAAATATATAATTTAAAATAATAGATATTAATATATAAATTTTAATTAAAACTGCATGAAGATTAACAGAAAAATTGTTATTCCTAAAAAAAATAAAAATAAAAATTCCTTTTAAAGTGATAAAGTACCTCTGATTTCATGGTGACAGCTTAATGTCTGTGCATCAGTGTCTTCACGGCTCAGAATGAGGCATCTTTACCCTGTATAAGTATATATGAGAATATCTAATACCATTAATGACATGATGATTACTTATTTTCCACACTCTCCTGACCTAAAATAGTCTCGTCTACTGATGAACTAGGTCACTACACCTGCCTTCTACAGTTATTAAAACAGCATCTGTCTATTAGCGAGATAAAAATGCTACTGTGAATACCAGCAGTTCACCTGAGAGCCGAGACTCTTGCCTAACAATTAAAACATTGGAAAATCCATTCTTCTCCTCCACAATGATGCTTATTTTGTGCTAATTAAATATTCTGAGAAAAATGCCATGCAAGATTTTCAAGAACTGAATGAAACAAAAGATACCCTTTACAAAAGCAGAACACTTTCCAATCATCAACTTAACTTTTTTTCCTCTCGTGGAGGTTGTATTAGAGATGAAGATCGTGTGTTGTACGTTCCGAGTTGGGGGTCGGTAACTGGGATGGAGGGGGGGGGGGCATGCTGATGATATAACAAGGCCAGTGGGATGACTGTTAATTCTGAATGACAGCTGAGAAAGCGATTTGATTGGTTAAAATGATTCATTATTTTACAGTGTATGTCCCTGGTTGGAGGATGCCCCTTACTGAGTTAAAAAGAAACAAGAACACTAATACATGTATATAGAATCATAAATGCTTCCTTTATCCAGGTAAGCATGGTCACAATACAGCCAAATCTGTCCCCCCCCCCCCCCACCCCCAACCCCCTCTCTCGTAGAGCATCTATGGGTTGAAAATTGATATTTCAGCATATTTGTCCAAAATATCATAGAAAAGTCCTAAGAATCACAAGCAGCTGACAGAATCAATCATGAGACAGGTTTCTGTAGAGTTCATGTATTATCAATACCCTCATCCTGACAGCTACTGTACCAGCCACCACAGATTAGCCTGACCTCAGGAGAACACACCCACTTTTTTTGAGATTTCATAAATAATGATAACCAAATTCAAATCTTACTGTCAAGTGATTTCAGGACTTTTTTTATTGAATGCAACAATAAAAATAAAATATGATTTTACATACAGTAGTTTCTTCAAACTATTACCAGGTAATTTGATGAAAGTAATTATATAATTTTTTAAATATTTTATAATATTTTGTCAGTCAATTTCATGTTTCCTTACCCCCATGTAAAGTGCTAAATCCCACTTTGATTTATTCCACTATATTGTCATCAAATGTGTGAAGAGATATAAAAAGATATTCCTAACTGTTTATCTACCTATCAAATCCGAATCAAGTGTGGCAAAGGGGCTCTGGAGAAGGGGTAGACTTTGCCATAATTTGGTCCGCAATAACAACCAATGTAAACATGTAATGTATCGACTTCACCTACTCAATGAAAACTGCTACAAAAGAAACTTTCAGAAAAAAATATTTTCTATTGTAATCATTTGAAAAAAAAAATCTTGTTACAAACTGTTGAGCACATTAGTCCATTTACATTTCTTGTTTTATTTGAAACTGTAATTACACCTCTCTGATACCTCCCCAGGAATTGATTATATATTTCGCACACAAGTACCCCCTATAAATGTTTTGTGTAGGTCATTTATATGTAGACCTTTAAATATACATCACTGCACACACTGAAAACCCCTCTCATAATAAGAAATAAACAATTATAGCTAGCTGTCAGCCAAAGACCGTGATCATGGGGGGTTACTTTTTAGCCCATAACAATACCACCATTCCATACCCCCTAGAGATCGTAGAATTTGATTAGAATTTAATTGGAGAACTTAAACATGCAGTGGAATTAATGTGACAACTGTGGTTGAATTCTTTAAGCCGGATCCTATAACAATACAACCTTATTGACAATAATATCCAGAAAAGTTTAAATTGCACATCTTATGAAATTTGAATTTAATCTAGATGAAACTTGTAAATCAACCAATATGCCATTAGGAAGACATCAGAATGAGGCAGAAAGAATTGGGCTAGCTATTTCAACAGGTACCAAGGTGCACTCACAATGAGCACTGCTTCATAGCCTCCCCAATATCAAGGCTGAGGTCACTCTTTGAAGAATTTGAACAGTGTCAAAGTAACAGAGGTGCCATTAGTGTTAAAGAGGCTATATTGGGGTGACAAAAAAAGATTAACAGTTTTCTCCTATTAGACACATGAATTAATTCAGCAAATTTTGTCATTTGATCAAACGGCTCAACTCCAATATAAGGATAAAGTAGTTCTTTTATAAATATTGTATAACGGTATTCCTACATCACATACAGATATAGGTATGATTAATAATCGATGGTATTTCCACATTTATGTTCTATTGTCGACAAGGGGACAGGTAGACGGTTGACAGTTGACACTTCCCATAACATAATCTACTACTGACAAGGGGACAGGTTGACAGTTGACACTTTCCATAATATAATCTACTGTCGACCAAGGGACAGGTCGACGGTTGACACTTTCCATATTTATAATCTACTGTCGACCAAGGGACAGGTCGATGGTTGACAGTTGACACTTTCCATAATATACTCTACTGTCGACCAGGGGACAGGTTGACACTTTCCATATTTATAATCTACTGTTGACCAAGGCACAGGTCGACAGTTGACACTTTCCATTATATACTCTACTGTCGACCAGGACACAGGTTGACAGTTGACACTTTCGGGGGACAGGTTGACTGTTGACACTTCCATTACACAATCTACTGTCGACCAAGGCACAGGTTGACGATTGACAGTTGACACATTCAATAATATACTTTTGTTGATTAAC
Source organism: Magallana ariakensis (assembly GCA_020458035.1). Lineage (NCBI taxonomy): Eukaryota > Metazoa > Mollusca > Bivalvia > Ostreida > Ostreidae > Magallana > Magallana ariakensis. The sequence continues at coordinate 11,641,345 of CM035815.1, forward strand.
GGTTGGCAACTTTCAATGGAAAGTGTCAATTGTCAACCTGTTTCGCAGTCAACAGTAGACACTTTCCGTAACAGAATCTACTGTCGACTGGGGGATAGGTCGACGGTTGACAGTTGACACTTTCCATGGAGAAATGGCGACCAAATTACGTCATTTCAATTTACAAGCTTCCGCATAGGGACTACATACCCTTATAATGGTGTTGACCCGATCAAACTTTCACTTTCAGGATCTCTCCTTCAGACTGTCAGGATTCCCACAGTGAAAGAAGTTATAAACGTGTATTTACCCTAACTTGATTTGTGTATTTGAATAATTTCTTAAAGCGATATGCCTTGATTTTAAATATTTGTCTCTAACTTACACATTGCATTATCTATAAAACAATTGAAATTTTATCAAAGTACTGAGAGTACTGAGAACTCCTGAGCCAGTTACACATGAACTTTGCTGCAAGTACTATTTATGCATTGATATGTCTGAGAAGAAGATGTGGCCAAAGATCTCATAACTAACTAACTATCAAAACAAACTTTTTAACCTTTTAGTAAAATGTGATAAAATAAATATAGGAGTTCAGTTTACATTGCATTATATGTTTACACTCATGGACCTGCTAACTCTGACCCTGGCACCAAGAATATAACAATTTTGTTTTAGGTCACTTCCCATTAAAGGTATGCAATTTTTTTTTTGCCTGTTTCATGTCCAAAGATATTAGAAAAATATTTCTTAAAATCATTTCTAATATTTTCATTTTTTACATGATTAAAATATGCTCTCACATCAAAATCTTCAAAGGATCATGAATTTTAACATTTTAGCAGAACTTTATCACTGTTTATTATAATATCATATTTTTCCCAAGCATACGATTGGTCAATTGGTGTCACATGACCATGCTATAAATTCTGTTACAAACCTTACTATACTAAAAATAGATTTTCATGACAAAATACTGGTTTTGGCATGTGCGACATTGTGACGTCATAATAGCGAAATCAATACCTAATCATTATGAACAAAATATTTCACTATTATACGCTTGAAGAGAATGAAAAGAACTAGTTTTTGATTTATTATAATAAAACAGTTATAGCCTTCTGATATCAGTCAAAACATGGTTTTATAGACCTGATGAGAGTATATTGACTGAGGACATTGTCCTTGGTCGATATACTCTAATCAGGTCTATAAAACCATGTATTGACCTCATCGAAGGGCTATAATTGTATAGTATCATATTCTATCCAGTTTGTTTGTTAGATTCCAATGATCAGAGAAGATGTATAGAGAATTCATGTTTTTTCTTTATGTGACAAAGGTAGCTATGCCTAACAAAAGAGGGACAATTATGCTATATCTATACACTGAGTTTGTCTGATAGATAATCATAAGTAAAGAATATCATTAAATAATAACCCAGTTATAGATCTTTACTACGGCATAAACATATCACTGCACCTGACCTATGGGCCATCCGTTTCCATCACTACTACTACATGTAGTAGTAGGCATTTGGTTTTTTGTCTGATTAATTTGACTGAAATAATTTCAACAAGGGCACCGCTAAGCGGAGCATCCCCTCGCGACATGACTTATTGTACGGGGGAATACGTTATTTAGGAAAATACATGTAAATTTATCAGATCAAAATAAATAAAGTATTTCTTTAAACCACTTTGAATACATACATGTAATATCTATTTAATCCCAATCCCCAAGCTTTGTGGTGTATAAATTGGGGGAGGGGGTTTACATAACAGTTTTCCTATTCCTAGCAGAAACTCAACACATATACTTTAAAGTTTAATAATTTAGATTCATTTAGTGACATTCATTTTTATATAAGCATACATAAACGATCCGTATACATTATGAAACGTCTCTGAAAATCAAGCGCTCTGGAGTCTGCTCTGATGGAAATTCTAGTTGCTAGTTGTCGTATTAAAATTAACCCATAGTATAGTAGATATATATGCAGTTATTATTAATATAAAACAATTTTTGCGTGATAAATGTGCAATATCTGTCAAAGTCTCTACTGAATTTTGGACTAGTTCTATTGTAAGTAATACGGGAAAATTTGTCCGAAAGTCGACTGCTTGTTTCGATGTAAATCGGCAGACTTAAATCTCTTGCCCGCTTCAACTTTTAACTATGGGCACTAGTCTAACACTCAAATGCTACAAAACGTTTTTTTTTTACCTTTACTAGATTTAAATCCCAAAAAATGTCAAGTTGTTGATTTGAACTGTATACGGTAGCGATTAACTTCAAGTCGTACATAAAATTACCGGAAATGTCGATTGTCAAGTCGTACATAAAATTCATGTTTTTAACTTCATTTTTTACGATAATTAAAAAAAATACTTAATCAATTGATTTTGAAATCAACAGGGTTTGTCCTTTTACCATGCCAAAGAAGTGTACAAAGTTTGATGGATATTCATGAGAGGGTTTTCTTGGAATTTAGAAAATTGAAATGGAGTACACACACACACATACATACATACATACATACATTCATACATACATACATACATACACACACACATACGAACACACACACGCACAGTAGCGATGCTATATCCCCTTCGCAACAAGTTGCGCGAGGGGATAATTAAAATATGAATGTTTTCATCATGCTCCTTGTTTTGTTTGAAACATCTATACTACTATATTAAAATAATAGACTCAAATTTTTGGGCTTTAATAACGAGAAATCGGAGAAGTACTGTCTTTTGTTTTATATATTTTAAACATCATTGGTACTTGAAGATTACCAATTTGTTTTTATTTTTCCTCAATCAAGCTTTGCTAATTAATAATCAACAAAAATTCCTTTAAAAAATCCGGAAATCACCTGGATTTTTTGGATTTTACAATCTTGCGCATGCGCATTACATTCACCCTTAATCACAGGAGGCTCTTTAGTTCATGTTTCCACAATATCACATTTGCATGGATAAACTCAGAAACGACAATACAAATACGTGTAAATTTTCATTGGAAATTTGCTATATATTCTGTTCATCAAAGAAAATAAGGGAGATAACTCTAACTCAGTGCATTTAATATAAAAATCCCAAGAGTTTAGAATGTCAAAATGGTGTGAAAAAAAAGTTGGTGAAAAGTGGTGAATTCTTCATTAATATGAATTAAATTTTCAGATGAAAGGTATTTACAGCCTCAAAATGGTTTGTTATGAATAATTTGACTGTTATTTTAATGCAGCTTCATTAATTTTCTCCAAAATCGTTTTGGAGCGATTCTGGAATTTTTTGCTACATTACAGGTATATGGGAGGCATTTTAACTGTGGTGAAGGCCTGTCCCAAGACACAGTTAGATTATTCTAATTAAGCAGAGTGTAGTGAAATTATTAATTTATTAATAGCATTATTGTAGGCCTAAAGCTTGGTTATGTAAATGTCAACAATACAGTATGTCAATGTATCTATTTCGTAAATTTCCGATATCATATGCAATTTCAACCCGTGCACGCACGGGTCAAAGTCTAGTATTATATTATGTAAATATTCATAGCTGGATTGGGCAGCAGGCTTTGCCTTATATGTAAGCCTTCTCCATAATGCTCATTATTGACATGGGGTCAGTGGATGTAAATCAGATGATCTAAACGCCCACAAAATAACCTAGTATCAGTGAAAATTTAAAAAGCGTGCAGTCTTCAAGTTTTGATTGGTAAATAGGTTGACGAATCTCTAAATTCAATGAGAATTCTTATAATTACTATGTCACAAATGTGCTAATTCAACTACCGGTACTTCTTTATGAACTACTGACATTAACAGACTCTTTAGCACTTCTGCTATATAATGAACTTAATAATTAATTTCCAGGCAAAATCTTTCACTGTCTGATACAATGAATATTCAGTAAATCTTCATTCCCAATAAAATAAATCACTGTAGTTTACTTACAATATTTATGGAAAAAATTAATTCCTTGAAAACTTTTACTGTATGAATATAAAACCGGTAAGACTTTTTTTTTTCTTAAAAAGATAGATATATCAGACAGGTATATCTTCTCCCTTAAAAAATACTTTGACATGACAAGTATTAGATTTTATAAGCTTTTAAATATAATTTATAAAATATTACCCATTTTTCAGCAGCTCTGAATGTTACTTGAATGTTACCATGGTAACTAAGAATGTACTTACGGTACATAGATGTTACTATTTTCATTTTCACCTAAGAACATGCACAGTTAAAATGCCAATACATTCATGTTAAATTTTCCTTTCCTTGAATACACTATACAAATGCAGATTGCACACCTTTCTACCATAATGACATTCAGTAATAAATGTAAGTCTTCTATCGACTTTCTAAGTAGGGGGTCCCCGGAGTCCCAAAATGCCAACAAACTTCTGCAGTGCACCAATATATTCAGCAGCACCCAAGTGGAATGTTACACTTAGCTTTTGTCAGGGGCAAACAAATTAATGGCAAAAATGAATTAATCAGGTGAAAAAAGCCTGATAAGATGGCAAGAAATGCCCCATGGAATAGGTAGATTAGACTTTTAGGCAGTAAATTATCAACTTAACATATAAACACCAAACTTTCTCTTTATTAAATCCTTGTAAATTTCCATTAATTTAACTTGAAAATTTTGAATTTTGAAGCAGCTTGCTTCATGCATCATCTAAACAGTGAAAATTTGCTCCGCCCCCCCCCCCCCCCCCCCCGACCCTATTGAAAGCCCCTGAATCTGTTTAACTATTTCTTCCAAAAAGTATATACCTGTTTATAAAGGGTAGATAGAAGTTATACAAAATTCAGTAGAATAGCTATTTGATATTGAAAGTATTTGTTTAAGTGGAAGCTATGCTTCCTAGGTTGTATCAAGAGCTATGCGACAACACAACCATAGACAATTACCAATGTAAAGAGGATTGAGCTATAAAAGAAATCACTATAAAAGACACCCCCACCTCTCAACCCCTCATCTGCTCATTTGGTGTGTTAGGGATCTACAAATTCAAGAACCACTGATTTTGCTACATGTATCAATAATAAGCATTTCAGTGACAGAGAATCTACTGCATAAAATCATTAAGGGTAATTGACTTTCTTCATCTAGTAGAGTAGAATTTAATTTTTTTTTCTTTTCTGTTGACCTACGCTGTGGTTAGTGTTAGACATACATTTTAATCATCTACAAAGATTGCTTTGGAAAGCATACCTGGCATAGCTTTCAAATTATCCAAAGCTTGTACTAGTTTTTTATGTAATATATTAAATTATATTTTACATGAGTCAAATTACATTGGTTACACAGAGTATTCTAACTAGAATGCACATGCAGAACTATAGTAGATTTTTGCAAAACACAGTAAACCTAAGTAGTACTTATGATCAGTACCTGGAGTTTTAAGCATTCAAGTTCATTTCTAATTGCTCCAGGATTCATAGATGGACCTTCCTGATCACTAGAAATCTATAATTTAATACATGTATGACAAAACCAAGATGAAATATCAGTAAGTCTGGCAAATTATAACCAAAGGAAGTAAGTCAAGCCAAGAAATGTCATTATGTCAAATGTACTTTACAATTAGTTGTAATATTACTTATTACAGCATAGGAAACCAGTTTCCATGGCAACTAAGATTTAATATTAGTTGTAATATTACTTACAATGTACTACGGCATAGAAAACCAGATTTCCATGGCAATTAAAGTTCCTTTATACATTATCCAATAGATGTTTTCTAGATGTTGCATTAATTTAAAACACATATTTCCATTAATAGTTGTGAGTCATACTCTATAGCAAATGCCTTTGCTTTGATAAATTGGTCAACTATGATTTAAAAAAAATATAAAAACAGATAAAAAGAGTTTTAAAAACAGCCTGTAGAACAAAACCACAAGTCAAATGCTTGGTTTTCTTCAGGTTCAAAAGAATCTTAAAAATGTTACACAAAACCAAGCCATGAATGATCTCGTCTATAAATTTTCAAAACTGTCACAGACTTTATCTTTTACAATGAGAGAAAATCCCCTACTGAAACTTCAATAATATCTTGGGCCCAGTTTTTCCTAAATTGCAAATCTCATTATCTCCATTGTCGACCCAGACTGCTGCACTTCATGGAATACCCTGTGCGCACTGTGTACTTCTTCACCAGGGATATTTTCCAGGGATCTCCACAAAGTCGATACCCCCAATGTGAAAAAATCAGACATATTTTGGGCCTACTCAACATGACAAGGCTGAAGTTATCCCTCTGGCTTAAGGCTCTAAAGAAGTAGTCTTTTGATCTTTCAAAACTTCTCTCAAAGACCATTTAAGGTGGATATCTACATGAATATGATTATTGATTAGCATTCATAAAAGATTTTATTACAGTTCACAATAATCTTAAACAACCTTTTGTTTTTTAAAACAGCTTCCAGAAATTTTCTTCTAAATTTTATGTGACTTCGAATTAAAGCAATTAATTAACAGAATAATTAAAACGCCAATGACCTAAATTGAAAATATTTGCCAAATTAATGTTGTTGAAATGAGGACATTATGGTAGACACTTTACCAAGATAGAAAACAACATTTCACCTCCTCTATCTTGCTCTTCAGACCCCAACTCCCATATACCCACCCCACCCTGATCTCTCAAGTTTTCTGAAAACAGGTCCTGTTTTCTTGACTGTTTTCCCTCCCTGATGTCTTTTTTAAGAATGGTCCTTCAATAGCGGACTTACCAAAGGTTTTGGTATCTGATGACCACAAAGCGCCTGTTTGGTTGATTGGTGGTTTTTTTCAGAAGTGGTATGAAGTGGAGGGTTACACTATGGTGTTAAGTTGGTTATTCAGGTTTTGAAATGGTCTTGATGGGTCCTTAAAGCTGAAATGATTCAGAAAAAATCAAAACACCCTTGTTGGTTGCATCTTTTTAAAAACTGCAACTAAAAATCAGGAAAAATATATATGACCTCAGCACATTGTGGTTTTACATAGACACAGACTATTTAAATCCAGCAAATAAATTACGAAAGATTGCAAAGAATAAACCCTCAAAAGCATAATATACTTACATACTCTCAAACGTTGAACTGCATGACTGCCAAGCAGTGAAACCGTACAAGTAAACAATGAAGCCAGTACTTAAATTACCTTCTTACATTCTGTTTGTGAACATAGGCCCTGCCACACCCATTGAAAACCACTTTTGTGTGCTTGGGACCTGCAATACACAGACAATAAACAGGCAAGTGTCATAATATTGTACATTTAAACCAATTATCAAACTAACCTATAAATATGGATCATTTCAATACCCTTGTGACAGCACGCAGAAATTGGAATAGACATTGCCAGTTTGTTTGTTTCTTGGGTTTTTTTTAAAAGGTTTTTTTATTTTTTGAATTTGTATGCAGTGACATGCTGAAGAACACCACAGAAGAATATCTTGTTTGTCTCTGGAAATCAAGGCTCACTGGAGTGAATGCTCTGCTCATATTGCAGCAGAAAAAAACCTTTTATTTTATTGCAATCAAAGCATTAGACAAAAAAATGAAAACAGCAAAATATATGTGGAAACAAAAAACATACCATATGGTATTCAATTCAATCCTATGTCACACAGGTGAAAACTTGAAGAGTTATCCAAGTATCCAATTCTATGGCTGATATTATTAAAATTCAGTCTAATCAACCGGCAGGTTAAAACAAACTGGAACTCAACTGAAGGCCTATCTAACCGTCTATCACCCAGGATTTACAGTATCTTCCCCCCAAAACATATATGTGTGGGTATATGGCTAGGTGATAATCCCCTAATGTACAACGGATAATGTAGAAATTGAATTTCACTCCCGATTGTACCAGATCAATATTCATTTTAAAAGTAAACACCCAATACTGATATCCCATTGTAGGGGCCACACAAAAACTTTTAAAACACATCTTGCCATAAGAGTACCTCAACCTCAGGTGAACGACACCTTAGTTAAATAAACAAACTCAGTCATCGAAAAGTTACCAAATACTTACTATTTTTACACTTTATATCTAGTTCAGATGTACTGTAGGATGAAGGTCAATTGACCTTATACAGATCTGCCATCTAATAAGTAGCCAGTATAAGGTTACGCAATGTGTCGGTTATTCTTGGTCGCCTTAGTCAATGATAGCACTAAAATTGAGCCTTTACCACAATACATACATATACTAAACTAAACAGTGCCAAAGTAATTAAACTGGTCCCCTGTCAGTTTTTGTCAATGTATGGACAAAGTACAGTACTGTTAAACAAAATCCTTGAAATCAGAAGATTTACTTTTCCACATGTATATCTGTAATTCATTATTTTTGTTTAACAAATTCATAAAGTATATATGAATTTGCAATACCACATATGCATTGCTCCACTTCTAATAACTTCTAGGAAAGCTTATATGAGCATTAAATTCAAATCCTGCCTCAGGGAAGTGATAAGTGAACTGAAGAGATATATGAATATTATGATCCTTGTCAACTTTGTCTTAAAACCTCTATGGGACACAAAGTTAATTTGTTACATTATACTATATATCCGGTAATTTTCACGATGATCTAATTTTCGCTTTTTTCGCGATCTCTTTTAGATAGCAAATTATTGAATATGCAGAAATTATATTCAATATTATTTTCTATAAGAAACTTTTTAAATAACAAAAAATGACTCACACAAATTTAAAAGGCTACACATTTTCCCCTTTTTTGCAAATTTTGTGACATGCGAAAAAACCCGGATATACGGTATCAGAGATTCTAATAAGTACATGTATTTAACTTAACTAAGAAAGATTGTGAATTTTCAATAACTTTGTTTTAATTGTACAAGTTTTTTCTGTATATTTATATTTTTATATAAAAAAAATAGTTGAATAAAAATGTAAGAATCTTAAAAAATCATGAAAAGAAATGGAACATACTGGACAGAAAGTGGAAAAAAAGTGTCATCTTATGTAGGATACATTCATAAATAGAGGAATAAAGAAATCTGAATAAACTGATACTTAATTGCAGCACTATCATTATACAATTAAAAGTTTACCATTGAGGGAGTCAGCAAGATTCCAGTTCCCTGAGAGCAAGTTTATTTCCCGAGGCGAAGTTAACTGGAATGGCTGGTATACTTTAACTGTTTTATTATACCGATATAAACAATCAACCAGAAAAAGTTCAAATTATAATAATATATTCAACAAGTTATAATGCCAAAATAAAGAAAACTAGACGCTCGTTGCGAGCAACAAGAGGTCTTCCGTTTGATTGCACCATAAAGTAGACTAAAGGGATAGTTGTTCTTTTCTATCATTTCTTAACACTTCATCAAATTCCATTTAAAACCCTCTATATGAATTTTAATAGACATATAATTATACTTAAATTATACTTAAAAAGTCGCTACTATTGTGATTTTTGATAAAATAAAATTGGAAATAAGTAAAATCTATCATTTCAAATATAAAATCATTATTCTTAACACAACTAAGGAAGAAAAAACATTCGGCACTCGGGGACTGAACCCGGGTCGCCTGGGCATAAGTCCACCACTCTAACGACTGAGCTACGCGGACTCTCGCTTCAGAACTTTGGAGCCCGAAATCTCGAGAATGCGCGGATGGATTTTAAAACGGATTTCATATTCTGAAGTTTTGAAAGGGTCTCTATCGAGTAAAAACATAAAAAAAATTCAAATCAAAATAATTGAAAAATGAGTAATTTTTGCTTCCTTCCGGTGACGACCGGAAGTGACGGCGGACGTTCGGATATGCGAAGGGCACTGCGGCTGACGACTCTCTACCATCCCTGAAAATTTAAAAGTTCCATCTTTTATAATTTTTTAGAAAAATGAGCCACAAGCAAAAACATAAAATCCCTAATATTTCGGGACCGGAAGTGACGATCAAAAAAATGATCGACAATTTTCTTACAAATTTAGTCTAGAGTAAGATCTGAAAGTTTCATGAAAATCGGCCGATGCGTTTTTGAGAAAACGTTACAGAAAAAAAAAAAAAAAAAAAAAAAAAAAAAATAATAATAATAGAGGAAAAGAAACAAAGCAATAACAATACGGTCTTCCGTTGGAAATGGAAGACCTTAATAATAATAATAGAGGAAAAGAAACAAAGCAATAACAATAAGGTCTTCCGTTGGAAATGGAAGACCTTAATAATAATAATAGAGGAAAAGAAACAAAGCAATAACAATAAGGTCTTCCGTTGGAAACGGAAGACCTTAATTAAATTGCACATGCGTCTTATTGTGTTCACTTTGTCAACAAAATATATTGAATTACTCTTCTATACCAGGTAGTGAAAAATAAGTAGAGGTATAATATTAATAACAGTTAAAGTAGAGATTTTTGTTCCGATATAGTTTTGTTGAGATTAATCTTAAATGGGAATTGTGGGAATCTAACTGTAGTTGTTTCAGAAATTACTATATAAAACATATAACCATGAATGTTTGTTTATAAATGTGTTGAATGAGAGAAATCTCCTACCACAATGAAATATATTTTATTTCTGATATTACTGTAACAGAAGACTTGCTGAAACAAAACTGTCATTAAACGTGTTCAAAAGGGATTGATTTACCTGTAAAATTAATACATGTAATTCAAAGCAGGTCTGTCCATGATTAACTAATGAAATATTCTTAAAATCTAAACAGAGAGATAAAAAGCATGGAAAAACCCCAACAGATCTATCTGAAGTCCTTAAAACATATGGTTGAAGTCAATTGATTTGTTGATATTGCCGGATCTTGTACAATGGACCCTCCACAGCTATCCTCCATGGAATGTGCAATAAAATAGGTCCTGTATTCTTTGGTCTCAAAAAACGGAATTCTTTCCAGCTGAGCAATATGTACGCCTTTTTTCTAAATTGTACTCAATATCTCCCCAAACTACATAATGAACAGCATGATTATTGATTTCCGAAACTTGTTTGAAAAAAAAAAACACCCTAAAATGCTTTTACTATTAGAACCAGTCTGATGTAGATATTTTTTTCATATAAAGAATACAGTCTAGAAATAGAAGAGGTCAATTTAATTTTCAAATAGAAATTGCATAATTAGCCCACATATGAATTACGAAAAGTGAAATGTACCGATAGCTGAGAACCAATTACGCCATTTGAAATATTGAAAACTTTAAACTAACCAGCTTGACGACAAGAGAAAACTTTAATTTCAAGGCTAAGATTTGGACCACAAAACATTGGGGGTTCTTTTAGTTCATGAGTGTTAAATTCAAAAAATTCAATAATGCCCAAATCAGTGGCTTCACAGGATTAAGTCTGTTGATGCAATATGGGTCCTTATAATTGTCTACTTTGGACATTTTTAGAGCACATGTGAAGTGTCTTTACATCCAAAATGAAAAAAACAAAGTGAACATAGATTTTTCCAGATTAGACATGCCTTCAAATTTTCAAAGTCATCTGAGAGAAAATGACATCACCAGGGGTGCTGACTTAAGAATTCATAACAAGTTAATGGAACTGCAAAAGAATTTCCGAAATGAAAATTCTTTTTGGAGGCCCCCATGAATGTTCTATTTTCTTTTCTTTTTGCAGGTAGCACTTGAATTGTTGAGTGTGGCAATTCGAAAAATATGGGTCCCTATAAAATGATCTAGACTGAATAAAATAAACAATTCATGATATATAATTATTTTTTGATATCCGGCGATGCTCTTTCAAAATCCTGTAATCGCATACAGCAAATAAATTACAACTTGGACTGAAGATGCAAAAACAAACAGTGACACCTGCATAATGGGTGTTGTGTCAAGGAAAGGACGACTTTCGTGATTTTTGAGAGCACCCAAACACTCAGAAATGAAAGAAATACAACCATGAAAAGTCATCGAAAATGGGGATTGGTCCAGACAAATAGGTAAAAGAAGGGAGAAATAAGCTATTTTAATAGTACCAAGCAAAAGTATGCCCCTCCCCCTTCAAATATTCAAATACCACAGTAAGCAGAGATAAAGCATCAAACAGCTTGATTTCAAGGTCTTCCTTCAATAAATACAAGACTTTCCATAACAATACAATAAACGAGAAATAGTTTTAAAAACATTCATGCCAACAATATGGCAAATTAAAAAAAAAAAACGAACCCTTTTCACGAGAAGGTAAAGATATTGAGCAGACATTCTTCATTTGACCTTTGGCCTTGTAACCTCAAAATCAATAGGGGTCACCTACTCCTGAGCTGTACGTGTGTAACAAGTTTAATGTCTCACCAGAAAGGGGTTCTTAATACCCGTATATTGATCAGACAATATCTTCATTTTTCAAATGTCTCCAGAAAATTTACCATTCTCCTTTGACCTTTTTACCTCAGCATCACAAATCTACTCATTGGTGGGTACCTGTGTCTACAGTCCAGTAAAGAGTTCTTCTGATGTTAACCTGACAACTCTCAGCATACATGTACCTGCCAAAATCCAGTGTGGTTTGACACTTGACCTTTTAACCTAGTGACCTCAAAATCAATCCGGGTCATCTACTTCTTAGTTGGTACCCATGTTTGAATTCTGTTCAGCAAATGTTTATCTACTGACTGCTATACAGATGGAGGTGCAAAATAACATGCCCCATTTTTCGAGTCATTTGTCTCCTTGCCTCTATGCCCTCTAATCTACAAATTCTAATCAAACTATAGCATAGCTTTCATATTCTTTGTTCCAGCACATTCACTGCTTATGTTTTATAAAAGCCCAACACCAATTGAATTTGCTTCAAATATATATCACATTGAAAAGATACTGATTCTAGGGGCATAATATGTTTGTTGAAGTATTGGCTGCATAAAAACATATCTGCTTGTTAATTCAATGGCAACCCATTTCTCTCAAATTAGGAAATCCTAAAGCTTTAACTCTGATGACAGAATTTAATTTCTCTTTTCTATTTATTCTCTTGTCTATCACCAGGTTGACACAAGTCTTTAAACACACAATACATGTATAACTTTCGGAAAAATTAAAAATATTACTGCTGGCACAAGATTGAAGGTAATGGCCAAAGGCAGCAAATGCCCTGTAAAAGTGGTCTTGTACATCCTACACTAAATAAGAGAAAAATTCTAGGGTGATTGAGTTGTTTGTGCTGTAGCCTTATTAAAGAATCAGATGGCATCCTCCTACATCCTCGGTAAAAATAGAGTTGTGATATTAAAGGGTGCTTCAGTACAGAGTTTCAGTTTATTCACATTTTTTCCACTAAGAAAAAGGCATATTCACCAATCATCAAACATTTCTTATTACCGGTATAGACTATTTGAAGAAACTTTCATTCAGGGTGATTGTTTTTTACACTGAAAACAATTAAATTCTAAATGTAGAAAGAAACAAAGTCACTGTACATACAGTGATACACATGTCTCCAATAGCAAGAAACCAGTTCAGACATTTTTAAATTCTAAAGCTTAAAAAAAAAAAAAATTAAATCCTGCAGCAGGTTTTATTTTTTCTGTATTTTGCAATGTACCAGTCTCACTGTAGAGCTATAAAGCTTCGATGTACCAGTCTCACTGTAGAGCTATAAAGCTTCAATGTAGCAGTCTCACTGTAGAGCTATAAAGCTTCAATGTACCAGTCTCACTGTAGAGCTATAAAGCTTCAATGTACCAGTCTCACTGTAGAGCTATAAAGCTTCAATGTACCAGTCTCACTGTAGAGCTATAAAGCTTCAATGTAGCAGTCTCACTGTAGAGCTATAAAGCTTCAATGTAGCAGTCTCACTGTAGAGCTATAAAGCTTCGATGTACCAGTCTCACTGTAGAGCTATAAAGCTTCAATGTACCAGTCTCACTGTAGAGCTATAAAGCTTCAATGTACCAGTCTCACTGTAGAGCTATCCACTGTAGAGCTATAAAGCTTCGATATGCTTTGTGAGCCCTTCCTTTTTCTAGAAAAATTGTCCAATTACGGACTTATAACTGAATAGCTGTATCTATGTTGTAATAAATTCAACATTTCCACGACCAGTCTAGCTAATACCGGCATTCCTTGTGCTACGGTTTTCCAAGTAGCGTAGTGGACAATGCACTGGCTTATCACCGCTGCGACCCGAGTTCGATCCCCGTGATCGACAGTGGTTGTATGTGAAAAGGTATGGTGGTCGCGAACTTGGACACGTGGGTTTTCTCTGGGCACTCCGGCTTCCTCCCACATCAATGACCCCCTCGCGCTAACATCCGTGCCAACGAAAGATATTAATATAAGTTGTAGAACTTGTTTATCAATCATTGTAAAATAAATAAAGTTCAGTTTTTTTAATACCGGCATTCCATTTTTGTCATACACTCCTGAAATAGTAATTGGCTCTGCCACACACTACAGTGAAATGCAAACATAGCATGAATATTATTCCTCATGTATAAAAAAACACAATAAATACCTGGTACATGCCCCCCCCCTTCCACATGTGACAATTTTAAAATAGAAGTTTTTTAGTATTCTTATTACCATGGTAAGGAAACAAGCAAAGGGCATATATCCCATGTCCAGTCTGACCCTATAATTTTGACCGTAGAGGTACCTGTCAATTTCTAGTTTGATGTACGTGAAGCACATGGATCTTACAATTTTTTCAAGTTCAACTCTTCATTGACATCATTACCTCAAAATCAATCAGGATCATTTTACTCAAAGTTAATGTCTGTCCTTTTTTTCAAACTTTGAAATTAGAAATACTGTAATCGTCTTTAAATGCAATGTGTCCAAAATTTTATAGTTTGCTGTGTTGGTACCTTTCACTGTGTTATTAGTTTCACAGAATCTATTTTTTTAAATTATACATGTAAGTAAATACCCAAATCATCATTTATCAAATACATGTATATCTCTTATATTAAAGGAATTCGAACTTGCATAATTTTTCTTTACCTTGAAGTGGTAATATTATATTCATATATTTTTAACTAAATATTTCATAAGTCTAGAGTAAACAATTCTAATTTTTTTGGCTGAATTGAGAGTTTATATATGAAAATAATTCCTTTTTAAAATTCAAATTCTTGGTATTTCAATTTGTGTTTGCTTTTTCAAACATGGATTTAAAAATAGAAATTTGTCATGTGTGCTGTTTGCAAGTAGTGTTCAATTTCATATTTGATTATTATAGAAAAGTAAAATTCATTATTTTTTAAAAGAAAATTAAATCAGTTAAATATATTCAAAAGAGATTGCATTTAAACATCTTGCCAATTTTAACATAAATATACATGTTAATTTAGTCTGGATATTGTTCATTTCGGCATGTGGTCCAATTTGGAACGATTACATTTTCATTTAATTTTAATAAATGCTATGCACTCTGGATCTTGTCTAGTCTGTAAATTGGCCAAATGTTAAGACCCAACTGCTCTTAATTGATGTGAATTATCTCACACAATGCAACCATATTTAGAGCATTGAAACAGACCTCATGGGGGGGGGGGGGAATCATTTAAACAATGAAATGCTCTCTATAATGATTCACACAGGTATGAAGGTAGTGGGCATTGCAGAAAATATACATATTTTTATCGATAAAACCACATCAGCAATGATCAATAACTTCATAGTCCAAATGAACCACAAAAAAAAAGCATTTTATACAATTATAGCCTTTTGATGAGGTCAATACATGGTTTTATAGACCTGATGAGAGTATATCGACTGAGGACGAAGTCCGAGGTTGATATACGCTCATCAGGTCTATAAAACCATGTATTGACCGATATCAAAAGGCTATAACTGTTTTATTATAATAAATCAAAAACCAATTCTCTTCATTCTCTTCAAGCGTATAATAGTAAAATATTTTGTTCATAATGTATAGGTGTTGATTTCGCTATTATGACGTCACAATGTCGCACGTGCCAAAACCAGTATTTTGTCATGAAAATCTATTTTTAGTAAAGTGAGGTCAATAAATTTTCTATTTTTAGTATAGTAAGGTCTATAACAGAATTTATAGAACGGTCACGTGACAGCAATCGACCAATCAATTGGGAAAAATACGATATTATAATAATACTGTTTATTTTTACATCTCTCACTGTATCTCTTTTAACTTTTATCAAAGATTATTAAAAAGTGAGTAAAATAAAAGTACCTCAATTATCATTATCATCAATCAGTTTGATTTTTCAGAAAAATCAGATGCAAGGTTACACCAATAATATCGACATTAGTCTGTGGAGTCTGTGATGTCCCTGGTGCTATCAATGTAGCTTAAACAATATACTAATTCATAAATAATTGAACTCAAACTGAAAAACTTGTATTGAATAAACACTATTAAAAAAAAAATAAAAAAATTTCATAGAAGTTAAAAAAAAGAAAAGGTTTCACTTTTTGAACTGATCATTGTTGAATAATGCATTTGAATGCAGACATGTAAAGTTCAATAATATTTTGTCCGTTTTTGTTTTTGTTTTTACATCTCTTTTATCTATAATATCCATCAAGTTTATAGAATTTCCATCCAGAATAAGAACCATAAAGAATCAAATGTACAGTGAAGATTTAATTTGATTGCATGTTCATACTAAAAAAACCCCAAAAAACAACAAGAGGTCCATGGGCCACATCGCTCACCTGAACAATAGTTCTTGTATCATTCTATTTCAAGATCATAAGATCTAAGATTCATCAACTGGTCAATCTTATTATCCTAGGCCTCAACCTAATAAAGATAACAAAATTGTAAAATGAACTATACATAATTATAAAAATGAAAGGCGGTCACTGTGACCTTGATCATATGGCAAATGAAGATATGAGGATGCTAATACATAGTAAAATAACTAAACATAGCACTGTATTTCTTGAGAAGAAGATTTTTAAACATTTTCCCTTTGTACTGCTATGTTGAACTTTTAACCCCTCATGGGGCCCCAGAATTGGTCTGGGGGTCACGGTTTTAACAATTTAGAATCTTCATATTTTAGGATGCTTGCATAGTAATCTCACAAATGGTAGCATTGTAGTTCTTGAGAAGAATTTTAAACATTTTCACTATATATATGCCTATGTTCAACTTTGAACCCCTCTTGGGGCCTAAGTATTGGTCCAGGGGTCACTAGTTAAACAGTTTAGAATCTTCACTATAAATACAAGCTTTAGTGTAAATATTGACATTTCTTGTGCAGTGGTTCTTGAGAAGAAGCCACACATTCTATTTTCACCATTTCATAATTACTGTAAACCAAATTTTATTTGCAGCGACTTTATTTCGTGGTTAACTTCCGATAAACTGGTTCGCGATGACTAATGTTCGTGACCAAGCCTTATCGAGACCCGTGTTGTTGTAACAAACATACGACAAGAACTTGTTTGTGGCGAGAAATGTTCGCGATGACGAAGCTCTCGCTAATCTGGCGAAAATTTCTCGCAAGTGAATAAAAGTTGGTTTACAGTATATATCTCCCTTTTAAAAAGGGTTCCACCCTTTCTTTTTACAATTTAGAATCCCCATCCCATAAGGATACTTTGTACCAAGTTTGGTTAAATTTAGTCCAGTGGTTCTAAAGAAGAAGTCAAAAATGTGAAAAGTTTACAGACAGGTGGACGGATGGACAGACAGACAGACAGACAGACAGACAGAAGATGGACAACTGGTGATCAGAAAAGCTAACTTCAACCTTCGGTTCAGGTGAGCTAAAAACCAACCTCCCTATGTAGTCAGAACTAAAGTATTAAGGTTGTATGGGGCACCTGTCAACATTAATGTGGATATATTAGTAAATTATAATCAAAATACTTATCGATCCTAAATGGTTTTAGGATTTTAATTATTTGACCAAAAAATAAGTTTTAAAATTCTGGGAAAGTTATATTATAAAAATTATAAAAGGCCCAGATTCAAACTCATGACTTACAGATTCGTAGTTTTCACAGTAACCCATTGTGCTATGCTGTTTATAGGTAACAATTTTGAAGGGGGGGGGGGATTATACATAAAATTATACTTGATTTTATTATTTCAATAGGAGGTATGTCACAATATGGAGGTGTCCCATGCCATCTTAATTACAATGATGAACAGGACGTTTGATTGTATCAATAACAAGACTGTTACTCCTGATTGTCTGTAACTGGGGCTGTTGACAGGCTGTTGACAGGCCCGTTCCAACTCAAAATAGGTACAGTTCCTGTTGTATTTTGCAATTATCCTTACTTTCAAAATTAAGAACATATATTCCAGTATATATGGTTATATATATAACAGATAACAAATAAAAGAATATCCAGAAACCTAACATATGGCAAGTTTTGATATGATTTTATCCAATTTACCCATAGTGTTACAGGTATCCCAATTTTAACAGCCTTGGTCCAATTATGGTGCGAGAGCCCTGAATTTATAATCAGTGCAGATGCAGCAAATATACTGATAATTCAATTTCAGCAATGAAAGTTCAATTTTTCTAAAACAAATTCAAGAGCATGTGGAGTATAATTTGTGTACCTATGTGTTTACAAAAATGCATGGTACTGAACTTTAATAGCTAAACTGTCCAATATAACATGGCAAATATTCACTGAAACACCCTTATAGCCATATTGGACAAAAGTACTTATTAAGGTCAGACGACATGTTCCTCAATTTTATATAACCTTTTTCAGGAATTTGTTATTGATTTACTACTACTCTTACAAGCTCTCTTGCAAAAAATTAGGGTACCTTACCAGGCATCTGTGCAAGATACTAGAGTATGCAATTTCCTATATAATCTTATTGAAAATACACTTGAATTGCTGATATAAAAAGGATGACTGCACTTAGCGCCAGGTTTTGAGCTCTTTTCAGTCACTTCTGTTGCGTTTATTCCTTATTCTAATATCACTTTTGTTAATTTCTTTTAAGAGTCTAGTCAATTTCTAACATGAATTCAGATTTTAGACTGTACGTGATACAATAAGCTCATTCTGTTTTTCTCCTTACAACTTTCGAAAAAAGGAGAATTTTCACTTATCTGCCCTTGATCGAACATATGATTGATATTAATATGCATGAGAGGTGGAGCTGACATTATCAGAATGGTACTAAAATTAGACTAGTATGAATAACAATGCTATGTATATTCAACATGTATCAACCCTTGGTTACAACAGGGAAAGCGTAAGTAAGAAGAAGCCGTTTTTTCTCATTTGAACCATAAGCGCATGTTTGTCTATTAATCTCCCTTTGACATAACTTTAATAATGCAAATATTCAACTACTGTTAAACGGAGAACAATAGACAAACATGCGCTGACTATGTATGAAGTCAGTATAAAAGTGGGCGTCCTCATTATCGTATGGAGATTCAAGAAATCGTGATGACCTCCGCCTATGAAAACAAATTCGTACTTGGTAACAACATACTTTTATTTAATGCAATTATGTAAAGTTGCAGTTTAGATGTTGACCATTTCTGCAATTGAAAGAAAAATTCTTCTTTTAAAAGTTTATTTCTCGCAAATATCGCAATTCCTTAAGTGTAGTCATCCTTTATCTCCAATCATAGAAGAGCACAGAAAGGGCATAATATAAGTTTTGAAACCAACTTCAGTTAAAATCTGGATTGTTTTCATTGAAACTCTTAATTACGAGGAGATACAAAAAAGATGCTCGATGAACATGTCTTATGACCTTAAGGTAAGTATCTGTACATAATAAAACAACGTTGAACATTTATTGTATCATACATCACCACTAATGAAATATGTAGGATTTAACTTCTGCCAAAACATTCTTCAATGTGCAAGATTCTTCCTTACAACCCCCATGTTCTCAGCAACAGAAAAATATCCTTGTTTTCACCCAGTGCATATGCGTAGACTTTATTTTTGAAGTTCAAACTACCAACAGAAATTTTACTTTTAGAATCCATCTCCAAATAAACCATGAAAATACATAGGGCAGTTGTTTATCCCCAGTTCCCATGGTGATAGGTAGATGACAGCCATTGACTCCCCCTGGATGGGACAACAGTCCATCACAGGTAACTCCCAATATAAGCCACTACCTAATTTCAGCAAGGTAAAGTGAGACAATGTAGATAAAGTTACTTGTCAAATGGCACCACTCCGGTACTTGAACAAGCTTCCTTTGGGTTACTGGCCTAACACTTATGACCACTGAGCCATGTGGTCACATATTGAGGAAACAAGGATTTAAGCTTGTGATGAACACTGGTCCCATGCATTACAGTTAGGTTATGAAGTAACAATCCCTGCAGTCTTGTGCTGTACATAATGACAATACATAAGTGTATGTCCACTCAATCTCAAAATACACTCTTTATGCTGCATGCAATGTTAATCTGATACGCAACAAAGAAACTCTTTTGAGACAGGGCTTAACTAGGACAGATCGATCTACTAATTTTAAGCTCAAGGTTAAGTTTCAAACACATAATTTTTTATAGGATATAAGAGAGGGAAATGCATTGCTCTTGATTAAAAGTATTATGTGTTGTTTCTGTGTTGTACCAAAGCTATTGAAGTAGCAAGCAATGACATGGACAAAAAAAAACCCACTTTGGATTTTCATATGCATTTCAATTCAAGAATTTGAACATCTATAATCAAATACAGCTGAGCTTGAAAGTAATTTACTGAAAAAATCTTAAAACATAACTGTAATATATGACATATTTAATACAATGCCTAATGATAGCAAGTCCAACTAAAATGTATTATATTTAGAACACCTTTGTGTTATCAACAGAAAAAATAACCTTGCTGTAGCTTATATACATTGAAATTTCCAAAATGTAAAAAATGGACTAAAGTTCTATTGAAAATTTTAACCATACAGGGACATTGAAAATGAAAATAAATTTAACCATGTCAGGTAAAACTATTTAATGAGGAGAAATTAAAAAGCATCATTATCTTTTACACGTCCTAAAAGCTTATCTACCTTTCTCACCTCTCTGGAATTTCCTCTTTGCTGTCAACAATGCAACATGCTGGTTCTGAATAATACGCATGCGTAAGACCCCCTGCAAGTCAAACAAAGTAAATGGATATGGGAGTTATCTTTCTTTGAATACACAACGAACATGTGCAAGGAGTTATATTGTTGAGGCTGTCAAAAAAATTAAAGATTTTGGGCACTGTTAAATTCATTAAATGAATATCAATAAATAAACAAAAATGTCTAGAAAAGCCAGTTGATATCTTAAAAAAAAGAAAATATCAAAACAAAAATAATGATATTTATTGGTAATTTATTTTAACTTTCCTCAAACTTGCAATTTACAGAAGAAATATGACCTAATCATTCTCTGTGAAAATTGCCGTGGTTGCAAGAAAAGAAAAAAAAAAGGAAAAAAAGACGAAGAAAGATCTTTCTACGCTCCTTACTTTAATTATTAAATGCATTATATCAAAGACCTATCAAAATGTTTTCAGAAGAGTTGAGATGTTGGGAAAAAAATAAATAGGCCTAAATGAAAATAAAAATATTTTTGGTAAAATCTTTATAAATCTATAGATATAATTTTCCTCAAACTGTCCATCTAGAGAAAAAAAAATATGAGACAATTATCCTCCATAAAGAATTTAAAAGGATTTTGCTGTGGTTGTAAAAAGGTTAATCGTACCTATAACCATTAATTTATTTATTCCTAAAATGACGTAATGCGTTAATTAACAGAACAAGTTTTAGCTTTTGAGTGACCATTTGATAAGAAATACATGGACGCGTCATAAATTGTTATTTTATATTTTCATTCATATTTTCCTATTTTCCAAAATTGTTAACTGAATATTCTTGATTTATCTTGTAATAAAAATATTTTGTAATACATTTTGTAATTAATTTAGGCCTATACCCGTGTAAATCGTTAATTAACAGCAAACTTGTTTTATCTTTTGAGTGACCTTTTTACGAAGCACTAGGTAATATATACGTGGAAAATATAATCGTAGATATTGATGAATAAATGCTAAATATAAATGTATGTAAAAATTAATATCAAAATACATTTCGGTAGGCTTAAAAATTGTCAAATTAGTTCAACAAATATCAAAATCTGTGTGTTTGAAGTTGAAGAGTTATCATTTGCAAATTCAAAACTGTTTTTACTCAAACAACAGAATTGTTTACATGTGAGGGACATGTGTTTATCTGACGATTAATTCGACAGCAATCAAATGTGCCGAGTACTCCTCCGTTCACCCCATTCCCAGTTCACCAGGGGATCTATTCACACAAAAATCGTGTCTCTGCCGTGTTGGTAAACAGTCTCTTCACCCAGCTGCCTTCCTTGACCTGATGAACCAATCTCTAACATGCACTCGCTCAGCTGATTGACATCTAAATTTAGTTACTACAAATATGGTAATGTGTCATAGAGCAGTCTGCATTCCAGACATTCGGTGTTAGAAAAGAGATTTCAGTTGCATTAAAAATGGGTTTGCAAAAATGCAGATAAAGATTGTAATAATGAAATATTTTGGTCATCGATATAAAATAAATGCAGTAATATAAAACTCTCTGTAATATGGTGTTTGAAGTAATTGGTTTGTTGATTTGATATAAGAAAAAACATGAACACAAATTTTCATATTCTCCTTACTCAAATTTGGCACAGAGCCAAACAGCTGTTGGTTTGTTTCCCGCGTCTTGCCAACGGGAAAACAAGTACAGCTTGGGAAAGTGAATCGATTGCGCACTACAAAATAGTTCGTTATGTTTCGTGCATAAACAGAATATTTGTAGTGCTGTTGGATATACAAAGTAAATTACATTTCAATTTAAATGGTTTTAAAACTTTCTAAATGCTGAAATTAATTTAAAACGTTCTATGATTAAATATGTAATACAGTCAGCCAGCGCACCGCCTTGGTGAATCGACTTACAGCTGTTTCCCGCCAATTAATACTCATTCTACTGAAGCCACGACGACCCGGTAGTAAACTTGGAATACAACTTTATTATTTCCTTGGATTAAAACTTTTGCAAACTTTGTTATTTCAAAGGAGTTATGATGTCGAGTGTGTACAGAAGTAGCGAAAGGAGAAAATTGTACTCGGAGTACGATTTGCAAAGAGAGGAATTAACAGCTGTTCTGGGAAGGTGAGTAGCGACGCGAGTACGCACGCCTTCCATAATATAAACATTGCGTAGCAGCGTCATAGCCCAGCTTGTTTTGTAAATTTTCATGATTTTCAATTATTAATTCGATTTTAAACATTTACTATATGATTGATTATGATATTAAGAACATGATTGTGTATGAGGTGACAAAAATATTGGATGCTGTTTCTTGTATTTCGATGACAAACTGAAATGTGTTCGCCGGCGCACGAGACCGCACATGGCGTGACTGAAAACAAAGGGCAGACAACTGAAGACTGCATTGCATTGATAGAAATGTTTTACGTACTGCAATCGTCTCTGGACTTATTTTCATTTCTAGAGTGATATGCATTGCTCTCTTATTGATTTGACACCATTTTTATAGATATATGAGAACTTGGGCGCTTAATATTTGTACGAAATCATGTGGCCACAATATGCTGATGTGTTATTCATATGACCTTATCTGTAAACGCGTGTTCTGTCAACACGTAGTGTCACTGCTGAATAAGATATTATATGAAGTATGAAAACCAATTTCAAAGTACATTGGTCCACCCTATCTCAAACATACTATATAACACAGGACTGTAAGTAAATTCGCAAAAATGTTGTATAAGAATTTTTTGGCACGGTTCCAGGTTTTTTTTATGAAGCAGATTGTGCTTATTGCACAAGTTTACTTGTTCAAAAATGTTTTATTTACAATTAATTTTATCATTGTTACATAATAGAAATATGAAGTTATTTCTAAAATGATATGTGGCAATTCAGTTTTCTATGTTGTGCTACAAAGCATGAAATGTGTAATTTTAATGAAAAATCTCTGAAATTCGAAAGAGATTTATTTTTCTAAATTGACTTTTTATAATAGTAACAGAGAATAATTAGAGGTAATTAATAATGAACAGTGTTTTTTTATTTTGAAACTGTTATTGAATTAAATTTTTCGTTCATCTTGCAGATCACAATCTGTGCCAGGTAAAGCCCATATGGAAAATGAGAAGAAAATGAGGAGAGAAATTGCCAACAGCAACGAAAGACGAAGAATGCAAAGCATCAATGCTGGCTTTCAGAGTTTAAAATCTCTTATTCCCCATAGTGATGGAGAAAAACTAAGCAAGGTATTGTAACTAATTTTTAAAAGTAGAAATAAATTGTATAACCCCAAATCACATCAATTTTTTTTTTAACTAAAAGAATTTAAGGTATTCAAAATAGTGAGAAAAAAGTAACAGCTGAAGCATGAAACATGATGAACAAGCATGTGACTGTATTCCTTATCATGTGCTGTTGTGTAATTTTTCACTGCTGCACCTGATATCCTGATAGTAAAGAGTGAAAATGTGTATTCATTTCTTGGCTCAGTGCCATGGATCAGCTGGTGATGGGCAAGGCTTTCTGCATAAAAATAAATTAGTGTGTCTAGACAAGCTTTAACTGATGTGTTCATTGGAAGCTGTATGCCGTTTATATTGCTTTCCCAGCCTGTCTGATAGCAATTATTGATCCCTTTATCACAGTGATCAGATGAAAATTGTTGACTTTAAGACTTGTACCTTTAACACAATGAAGATTTTATTAATTATAAATCTCTATATCATACAGGGGCAAGAAAAAAAAATAAACAAAAATCAATTTTTTTTTCTGTTGAATGACATCTGTTTTTAAACTGGTGCAACATGGGTTCTCTTTTTTTTTGACAATGTTTAGTCAGATGCTCGTGTCGTAAAGGAGTGGCTCTCATTGATGAGAATTCCATTTGGTTTTTAAAACTGTTTGAGTAATCATTCATTCAAACAGAGGCTGTGTGTAAAGAAGGCTTGATTTAATGGCTGTTGCAAGTGTTTGATAGTTATCACTTGAGATAGTTGTGTAGACAAATTCAGATCAAGCAGGATGGGCCACGACAGGTTTGTGACTGTGCTCCATTTAAAATGTTATCCCTGTGTATTATATATTTTACCTGAGATTCTTGGGATGCCTTTGGTTTTGGTAAAACCCAAATATGAAATTACTCAAGTGTATCACACAATGAGCCATTCATGAAATGTTTGTAAGGATTGTGTTTACTGAAGGGTTTACACATTAGAAAGCGTTCGGTGGTTAGGAGTTGGTAGCAAGATAAACATAGAAAGCGATGAGTCGGGTAGAAAATGAAAAAGTAGGTCAGTGACATTAGTGTAATATAGGCATGAAATGAATCGATTCAACTGATACAGACAATCTGGGTATACAAACATTACTTGGTCACCAGGTCCTCTCTAAAGCAAACAGACATTATAAAATGTTGAGCAAGCACTTCTTGGCCAAATGCCAGACAAGTAGGGAGACATCAGCTGATGTAGTAATCAGGCCAACACTGTATTTTGTGCAAATTGCATGTCATATTTTTGTTTTGAGTTATTACAAATAAAATGAAAAGACAACAATAATGAAATTTGTGGAGTAAATTCATGTAAAATATATAATTTTACATGATTTCACACCTCTTGTGGTTTGAAAAAATTTTAATTGATGAACAGAAATTCAAAGTAGATGTTTCTTATTTTAGGCTGCCATTCTGCAGCAGACATCCGACTACATTCAGCAGTTAGAAAGTGACAAGACCAGACTTTTGGCTATCAACAACCAGCTGAGCACCCAGCTTAAACGCTTACTAGGAAGCGATTATGAGAAGCAAGTCTCCGTCAACTACAACCCGTCACCTCCGACGAAGCGGAAGAAGCGAGATACAGGTGTGCTGTTTGAGTCACTTTTTTAGTTTGATAGACATTATGTAAATTATTTACATTTCTCAATCCATGAATGCCACAACTGGGATAAGAACAGTATTAATGAGACATTTATGTGAGATGAGAAATGGAAGATTTTATTGAGTTAATTTTTTTTTGTAATGGGAATTATTTTTTTCTTCAATATATTGATAATATGGGCAACTTTGAAAGGTAAAGTAATATAATCAAAGGAATTTCATTTCATTTGTTCTCAATGAATTAATTAAGATGTCTTGATTTGCAGAATCATCCGATGAGGGAATATCGGCAGACTTTGAAGACATCAATGAAATTAAGAGAGAGATGATAGACCTGCGATGCCAGCTTGACAGAGAGAGACATTTGCGAATGATGTTACAAAAACAAAATCAATCACTTCATTTGAAGCAAGAACATCAAACAACGGTTCAAGATATTTCAGAAAAGAGACCAAAAGATAAAGTAGTATGTATTTTTTTTTCTTTTAAATGGAGATAAATCATGAGAATTAACGAAAAGATTGTCATGTTACTTAAAATGCCTTCTGTTTCACTTATTGAGAACATTTTTTTTTTTTTTACTTTGCAGGTTTTCGTGGAACAGGTAGAATCTGAGGAGGATGAAAAAATGCAGGAAAGGAATTCCGATTCTGAATCCATGTCGCGCAGAAATTTGGAGACGATTGTGGAAGCAATCAGACACCTGGAAGGAGACCGTTTAGGGTTTAATGAAAGAACAACTCATCTTCGAGGCATTCCTCATAGTGACGAGAGTGAGAAAGAAAGTAGTGTTACTTGTAGTGAACCCGAAGATCGTGACTCTCCTATTCCATTTGAGAAAATAGACTCCAGACAATCTGTCACAGAAGTTCAACTGACAGAACTACACCCCCACCTCTCATCATCACAGTATCACGAGAAGTTTCCCATCGCCACCAATCTATTACATCGACCTAACATGGTACATTACTACTGTCGACCAAATGTCATAGTTCAGAAGTCATAAGATCAGCCATGTAGTTTCTTCATTCTTCATCCTGCCACTGTACATAGCACTTCATGGTTACATTGACATCAAAAGAAAAACTGCCCTTTTCATACGAAATGTTTTGTCTTTTTTGTTTTGTAATATGTCATTTGATTATTTCAGAAGAGTGCTTCTCACCCAAGGAACTGCTCAATTTTTTGTTACTGTATACAGTTAGTGATGTCCTCAAGTCTTTTATTGCCTCTAATACTGAATCATTTCTCAATGATAGATTCAATTATAAAAATTTAGTATCATTATTTCTTTAAAAAGTAAAAATTATAAATTGGGGAAATTGTGATTTTGATGATATGGAAGGGAGGCATTTTATTTTCATTTCTTGTAATTTATTGATCATGTACATTTGTAAATAGGTCGCCATCATTGTATCAAACTTTGTTATTGCAGTTGTTAAGTTTTATTTTTGTATGAAAGAGTTGTCTGTTGATGCCACAAAATGCTGCTCTTTCAAATTTTTATTAAGTTTTTTTTTTTCAAAGAAAATTGAATTGTGAATTGACTGTTTTCCATATAGCTTTCTTGTGAGTCTGTGGTGCTTATTGTAACAAACCTGAGTAAATTTAACTGCTAGCATTCAATCACTGAGGCATTCTCCAGATGCACCGAATTTACATAGGGGAGTGAGTGTTTATGTAGTAAATGTTAATGTGTACATGTTATTGTTTAGCAATGTATGGGTCATTGTCAATGATCAGCAAAATGCACATAGCAATGCATACTTCACCCCTGATACCCAAAGATGAGGATTTTCGACAGATTCCAGCTTCAAGGGAGATGGGGATGATATGTGGCAATTGTTGTTTGTTGTTAATATTTGAGTTGTTCTATGCTAAAACAAATTCAAGTTATGTCTTTAAAGTCTTTGTGATGAGGCTTCTTTAACCCCTTCTTAAAGTAAATAACTGATTTTAAAAAGGTAACTGTTTTTTGGTTATACAAATTGTGAAGCAAGCATTTATGACTATGTGCATTTTTATTCACAAACATGTATATACCACGTTATTTATTGTTTGATATTCAATTGTATTTCATTTTAATATCTGAAAACAAGAACTGGAAATATTTTTAGCTTTATTCTAGGTTTGTTTTGGGTTTTTTGAGAAAAATTACATAATTTGGTTTGTTTCAAAGCCAATGCAATGTTTATTTACTTCAATTCTTCCTTAATGCATAAAATAGTGCTACAAAAGTTTTTATTGAAATACTTTTGCTAATTTTGTAATTTTTTTAATGTGAAGGATGCTTACAACTTGATACTATTTTCTGTTTCTTTACATTAGAGTTTGTTTTTCTGGAAATTCAATCTGGAGGTACAATAAATTGTGGTAAATGTAAACACGGCGTCTCTGTTGTTTTAGTGTGTTAAAAATTGTTGAATTGATGGTTAAGACGTAGATGCTAGATCAAAGAAGTAGTCCCATTCATATCTTGTCTCGGTTCAACTCACTTCATTAGCATTTAAAGTGAGAAAGTCATTGATTAAAACCAAACTTGTTTACCCAAAGGTGGCCTCGTATTTGAGCGAAGGTTGCCACATTGGGCCATTGACATGTATTTTGCATTTGGTGTAAGCTGTTAGCGTAAAATAAGTTGGCGCCTTGGCAATGTGCCAGGTATAAAAATCAATACTCCAGTCTAAAACTATTTTTATTCATCGGAACATGCATTGTGCAAATTAACTGGCACAGATCCAAGTGATTGACGCGAAAGCTGTTCATTGTTCTAGCGTATTTATTATTTTTTTATGGTTCTTAGTTGAATTGCAGGTCTTGTATCCTCGTATTGTGTGGAGATTTTCTGTCTTTATTTCCATTCTACAGAGCAGTTTATCGGGCCGATTACAAGCTGCTCTATTATGCGTTTGGATTAGTCTGTCTAGCTGGCAATGTGCCAGTGATCAGAAATCGATATATCCGCCAAGATGTTAACAAGTGGCCTACAAATAAAAGGACAGCAATAACGACATAAAATATGTAGATTCCCGCCGTCTTAGAAAATATACCATTCCTCCCCCCTTTTTTTGAGGGGGGGGGGGGGTAGTTGAGTGCAGCAACATTTGTAACAAGGACATTAAAGTCAGCTGTAAACTTTCCGTAGACTTGATAGAGTTTAGAGTAATTCTGAGCACTTTGAAGAGTAATAAATTTTGTGTTTTATACGTTCTCTCGTAAGTGCTCTGCAATGTGAGCTTTTGGTTTTTTTTTCGTATTGATCTGATCGCTTTAATGTACATGAATACAACTAGATTTATATAATCGTATGAAGACAAAACTTACCACATGATTAAACTTACCACATGATTAAGGACGATATACTATTATTATATATTATTGTACTATTATATATCCACCAGACAACATATTAAATTAAGATTAAAATTTTCATATAGTATTCTATACAAATTTAGAAAGATGCAAACATGGTTATATAGGTTTAGCAGAGACCCTGACCTTTGAATTATGTCAAGGACATGTATACCATAGCAGAACTATACATCAGAATTTCAGCGTTTTGGCGGAATTGGCCAAGATTGTAAGGTCATCACCACCTAGAATTTAAGGACGAGATGCGCAACAGTTTAATTGACGTGTTAAAATTGAAGGTACATGGAAAAGCTCTGAACAATATTGAACAGCAAATTACGACCTTGTTATCATTTATACATTTAACAAAACTTCTCTGAGTGCTTCCTGATAAATGAAATAATTTGAAGATTATAAAATAAAATGACATGAAATTTTCATCATTTGTAACCGATATGTTCTCTCAACAATTGCACAAATAAAATAAAGCAATACGGATTAAAATCAATAATCCGGGACGAAACCTCAAAACGAAAAATTAGTGCTTTTCAGCACATGTTTCATAAAATTTAGTACTAGTCTCAAATGATCAACACTTAAAATTTGCCGAACGAAATTTGGTAAAAACCAAAGCTGTTGCAATGTTGATGTCTGAAATTTTCTCACGACATATTGTACTCAATTTTCTTCTCTATTTTGAATCAAAATTTGATTTGACACTCCGTATAAAAAGTTGTTTTAACAGGATTTTTCTATGAGTGTATCATCTGACAACCAACAACTGTCCGAAAGCTCTGGGGGAACTCAACTAAACCGGAAGTGTTCTTGATATCCATCAAAGGTCCATGTCTCGGGTCGCAACCAGAGGTCAAGATCGGTACATTGGTCGTTTGATGAAAATCAGCCACCCCAACGCCAAGATAAACTAATGTGTTTATTGCATATGTATGCAGACATTAGAACTATTTTAACAATAGCTTGGACTTTGGGTAGTTGTGTCAAACAACAATGTGACGCAGGCATGCATGTCTATTTCATTGCTGGCCACTCATCCAAGGCTCTTTGAAATCAACAAGATTTGTCTGGCTTTTGAGCTAGGACAATCGGTGCATATTTCGCTTCAAACCGCGTCATTTTTAACTTGTTTTGACGCAAGAAATAGATAGCTACGTCGTAATGAAAGTCCAAGGTCTTGTTAAAATGGTTCTATATTGGGTGAACACTTCTAAAGAACTTTGGTTCAGTGTACATGTATGACCTTAAACGACAAAAAAAAAAAAAAAGATTTGTAAGTCTCCTTCGTGACTTTTTGGTTTGTGTCCTAGAATGTTAGCAATGACCCTGACTTCAAAGTGTAAGAATGCTCCAAGCACATAGTTTATCATTGGTAGTTGAGGACTGAGTGACAATTAAAACACAGAAAATCGATAGTAATCACAAGGTTGCTGGTTCGAATATCATTGTGGGTACTTGATGTTGTACGTTGTGTCCTTACATGTACAGCGTCTTTTCTGCCCACCCCACAAAAACCTTCCGTAAAACGCGGTCCAACTGTCTCTTGGGATTGGTTGAATTTTCAAAGGTAAATCGTAAAATCAGCACATTTTAGGCTTTATCATACTTTTAAAAATATGTATATCACAGCATTTCTCCCGAAAATCACCCGTACTAGTATTGTTCCTTTATATCTCTTAAAATAGATTTTTAAAGTTAAATCATGAAAAAATAATAAAACACCCAAAATAAATTTTCAAAACTTTTGATAGAACGAATCATTACACTATTATAGCTGTAATTCGGTCAAGATTGCACATAAGGTAAACAAACTTCCTGACAGTAAAAGATCAAAATGTTGGATGTCGAACTCATCTCAGAGATAAATAATCTGGATAGTTTTATTAGGCAATGTAATGTATGCATGTAAACATGGACACCCTATTTGTAAAATATTCATAATTTTTGTATATGCACTATATGTTGTGTTCAGACAAAGCATCTTCAAAGGTGGTTGGCAACCACTCTATCAGACGCATGGACAAAGGAACCAATCAAAAGGACGATAGGGCAAAGAAACTGTGTGAACCAAGCGTTACCATAAAGCTTTGCTAAAGAGTCTAAGACAGACATTTGGACAAAGGGACCTATCAGACAATTAGACAAGGGATCACTAAGACAAAAAATTCGGAACCATGGATAACCTGTTTATATATGTATTGAATGTAGTCACCAGGTCTTAATGTTTTTGTCGGCAATTAACAAAATGGAACATAGAGAAGAATACTGAACAAAGCTTATTAGGGATTTCTCTCTCTCTCTCTCTCTCTCTCTCTCTCTCTCTCTCTCTCTCTCTCTCTCTCTCTCTCTCTCATAACTCATTTGTTCATGATTAATGGCCCCTCCGATTCTAATTCCTCTGATTAATTTACATCAAATTTGCAATGCAAATTTGATCCACAAAACATTCTAGCAAGAAGTCCTTGTAGAACCAATTTTAAGACAACTCGTGCACTCTATCAAGTGACTGTACACATGACAATTGTTCACGAAGCTTCTGTGTTAAATGACAACCGACCAAAACTATGTATAGTTTGTTGGAATGCGAATTGCTGTCCTATTTTTTTGTAATGTTTTAAAGTTTTGACATAAATTACAAGTTTAAGTTCAAGTTTAGTTTATTCACTCAAACCAAATAATTTGGTACAAGAGGAACAAATATAGAGAGAATAAACATA
Source organism: Magallana ariakensis (assembly GCA_020458035.1). Classification (NCBI taxonomy): domain Eukaryota; kingdom Metazoa; phylum Mollusca; class Bivalvia; order Ostreida; family Ostreidae; genus Magallana; species Magallana ariakensis. The sequence continues at coordinate 11,673,299 of CM035815.1, forward strand.
AATAAAAATCGTCAGAAGCATACATTCATAGTCACACAGGAAAAAGATAGTAAAAATTGACGTATAACAGAATTCATATTTATATATTTACATTTTCCAGTGTCTTTGCCTGTGATAACACTATGTATCGATTTTGTACTATATAACCCATAACTTCAAATGACACCAAATTGAGGCGCCAGCAGGGTTTGCTTATTTATATTTAATTATTTAATCGCACAATGGCTTAAAATTATATAAATATAAGTAATAAGGAATCATTTTTTGAATATTATGAGGTGATAATTTCGGTCGGGGCGTGATCAAATCTATCATAAAGCCCTTAGGGCTTTATTGGATTTGATCACGCCCCGACCGAAATTATCACCTCATAATACTCAAAGAATGATTCCTTATTCCTTAAGTAACACGTTGGTATTAACAATCATAGCACGAAAACACTTAAGGGAAAGAGACATCATCGAAATATCTAAAATAAATACAGTAAAACTCGTTTAGTTCGAATAGCGAAATCTCGGATATTGTTCAGTTTTATGAAATCCCCGGCAAAATTCGTAACAAATCTTTGCAAATATTTTACAGTTATAACGAATTTCGAAATAACTAATTTATGGATATTTTTAATTGATTTTGAGTCCCTTAAAGATGAAAAATAACTTAATTTAAAACTTTTATAACGAATTTCTTAATAGCTTTAAAAATTTGCAATAACAATTGACAAAATAGTTTAAATGAATTTATTTCCTAATAAATCCTCAAATATATAAAGCGTTTCTTTTAGGTTTTAAAAGAGATTATCCTTATTTTATGCCCCAAAAGCATAAATTGAAGTTCTGTGGAAGGTACCCTGTAAATAGCGAATTTGCTATACATGTACTTATTATTACGAATTCGTTATACGGATGAAACGAATTACAGATATAGCGAAGTAGACCCACTAGTCCCTAGGACTTCGCTATAACCAAGTTTTACTGTACGCACAATTTTCTCAGAGATTTAGAACTATGATTTGACATGAGTTCAAAGATCTTTAAAACATTTGATCTTTTACAATATTTCTTCTAAGGCCGAACATTAAAAAATATAATGAACCTCATTAAGGAATAAGGAATCATTCTTTGAGTATTATGAGGTGATAATTTCGGTCGGGGCGTGGTCAAATCCAATAAAGCCCGAAGGGCTTTATGATAGATTCACCGATGAATCTTTTGTTACACGATACACAGTTTCTCATTTAGACGGGTACTTCCATATGCCCGTCTCTACAGGGAGACGGTGGTTTGATGTACGGAATTTTATTAAGGTTTTTTTTAGCAGGTAATATATTGAGATACTTCTCAAAGTCAAAATTAGGTTTTAAAATTTTATACTTATAACCTCTAGAAGAACAATTTATGTTACTGGACAAATTGGTTTCTTTGGATGTTAAAATGTTGTAAAAACAAAATATCTGTACACTGTATTTACAATGTTATTCTTAGGGCTTATGAGCAATTTTGCCCAGTATGTAGTAATTCTTGTGAAAACATAAATTTACATAGGATAGCGCCCTGTTTCACAATACATGTATAACATAAAATTTGGTGTTGCGCCTCTTAAGGGTGTCGTTTACTCAGGGTTTGAGTTCTCAAATTCGGATTGTTATAAAGTTTAAAGTCATGAGTAAAATTTGTTCTAAACACACAAAATATTTATGAAATGAATTATTATTGACATAACATTCGATTTTTCTAATATATTATGGAATTGGGCTCAAATAAAAATTGACTTTTAGCCAAACAGAGGAAATTCGGACTAAATTTTGCAGATTTTGTTTTCCGCTCAAACATTTTTGGCAGTACTCTAATATTAAAAGTTAAGATTTTATATTTTAGTCTTTATAATTTTGCATATTTTCTGTTGAGTTTACCTCACTTATTCAGTAAAATTATCGTATGGCACGAATTGCAAAAATATTCAAAAATGCTTAAAAACGATAAAAGACACCATATCTCAAAATTTTGATCATTGACCTCATATAAATTTTATGCCAACAGAATAAGGTCAATATAAGTAGTTTAATACTATAAACGTTTTTGTGTTATCATCATTCAATTTTTTGTAAAGTTTGATCAAAAATGGGTAGGGATTTAAAAACTGATAGAGGAAATTCGGACTGGAATATTTTTTTTAATTGTTGCTGAAATGTTAATGCTTTATATCTATTTAGTGCCACTACCATTCATAAACTGTATTTCATATTTTAAAGTGTTTAATTATTCCTAATATTTTCACAATTGAGAAATTCTCAATCGTAGTGTAAAATTTTCATGGATTTTTCTTGATTTTTTTAAATATATTCAATAGCCATTAACTCAAAAAGTAGGTCATTGACCTACTTTTTTGAAAGTGAAAAATAACACTACAATCAAAGGTCTATAACATACAATAGAATGATTTTCATTATCATCAGTGTAATTTTTTTTCATTCTGAGTAAACGTCATCCTTAAATTAAGAATTGTTTTCAAAAGTTTCAAATGTACACGTTTAATAATATCTACATTTTCAAATCCCAAATTTTACAGCCGTACAGTAAAACTGGTTAAATAACCCTGTCGAACAAATCAAAATGGTATTTCACTGGTAAATTAAAATTTATAATTTTTCTTATAACGCCATATATGGCTTTTTCCACCTGTTCACAAATGGGTTTTTATTTCCTTTAGTAAATGATCTAGTTAAATAAATATAAAATACATGTATATCAAATATATATGATGAAAAAAAAAATACAAATTTTTTTTCCCTGAGAGTTGGATAGTTATTATGCAATAATTTTAATCTTGGAAATATTAATAAAAATAGTGGAATTGTTATAAAACTCACATTTCGCTGTGGTGGGGTTTGTTTTGTCAATATACATCATGTACCATAATAGAAAATGAAAGGACAACTAGTTCAAACCAACTAACGACGTGCTGTATTCAACCATATACTAGTATATCAATATTATTTGCTTGTTAATTATCTAATAAAAGTTTAAACTCATCTGTCCTGATAAGATTTAAGATTTTGATAGATGCCACAACCCCCCCCCCCTCTCTCCCGGGACTACTTCACCCCTCTTTCTCTTCCCTCAGATCACTTATATTCTTCATAAATAGATGAAATGATTGTCATTCTCGACCTAAATTAATATAAAAACAAAATAGATAAATATGTACTTTACATCTAAACTGATAAAAGGTCCACTTATTCTTGGTGTTGGCTGCTAAGCATTTTAATGGATTAGATCCATTCATTAAAAAAGACGATATATTTAAAAGCCAATAGACATATACATTCCAGGGATGTTTGACTGGTAAAGAGAGACCACGGCTGCCAAATATTGTCAATGCATGAAACTGTCACGGTCGACGGGAACCTTGGTATGGAATGCTATGGTCAGGCCATTGCTTTATAATGTACATACATATATTTACTTATGTGTAAATATGTGTGCATGGGTTGCTTTGACGTGATTAAATAAATGCATGTAAATAGCCTTTGCATGCACATTAATTGCATGTGCTTGAATTGTATCGGTGCGTCTGTACTTTTAAATTAACGAAGCCATTTGTTTATAGTATTTAACAAATAAGTGGGGAGGGTGTATGTGCTATAATTTGCAAGATACGGTTTTATTCTACTTTCATTTGTATAGATAAATATTTAGATTCAATTTTTAAAGGACAGAAAATGTCCGTTTTAAAACGTGTTCCCTTTACTTATAACTTTTTGTATTTATAAAGGTTAGACAAGCGTGCAAAATGATATGCATATTTTATCAGTAGCCGAATGCACTATTTGTCTTTTATTTATTTATTTATTTATTTATTTATTTATTTATTATTTATTTATTTATTTATTTCATTTTTTATGACTGTATAAAACATCATTACAACTATTGTAAACTACCGAACTTATTATCTATTAAGTTTTTAAATATTGTTCCAAGATTTTCTTACATTTACATGTATATCTGTAACTTAACACCTCTGTTGTTCTAGATGTACTAGATACTGTGCATTTATAACTATCCGCCGCGTAAAAGAAAGATTTAATCAGGAAAAATCACTAGAATTAAGACATGAAAGTCTTTTTAAGTAAATGATTATCAAAGAGTGTGTTTTGAATCAAATGACATCATTGTAGATCTACATATATATATATGATGGAGTCCAAAACAATCAATTATAGGCATGAAATATTAAGAAGTACATCCATGTATAATTACGTCACCAAACCTAGCTTTGAATATATCAATAATACTGTTTTATATGATATACATTCATTTTTATGTTTACTTTCAAATTTGTAAAATATTCATACGTGTAGGTGCTCATTTGGAAGTTCAGAGACGGCTTGGGTTTTTTAAATTTTGTGTGTGTGTGTGTGTGTGTGTGTGTGTGGACATATTACAATCTACGTTACATGACAAGTCAATTTGATTTGATTTTCTGTAAAGACAGCACTGCATTATGTTGAAATTAGAGAGAAAAAGCAGTGCCTTGGTGTAGATATTCTACTGCAGTAGAGTTCATTTTCTTTATACTGCAACAATTCAGTAGCCATGCTATAGGTTACCTTTTCTTTAATCATGAAAATAGTTTCTTAGTCCGAAGTCCTTTAATTTCTGTAAGACCTCATTCAATTTTAAAGTAATCGATATTTTGAGTAATTGAAAGTAGTGCCATGCCGATGCATTTAACCCCTAATTGATACAGAGAATAATTTGGAACGCTGCCAATTTTTTCTTAAAGCCGAACTAATCTCAAAACAAATGTTCAGAAATTTTTCAATATAATAATCAATGAAAATATTAGCTCGACTGCAACGGAAATGTGAAATAAAACATAATCCGGATAAATTGAGTTATCGTACCATCCCTCCTAGAAGTTAGATTAAAAAACACATTCGTTAATTGCATCTGGTTTTGTGGGATAATTTGATTGTTTAGCGCGATATTTTGTATTGATTTTATTTTTATATGGTTTTAATTTTATTTATATTGTTTTTGCATTGATCATGATTTTTTAACCCGAATTGAGATTCCTGTTCTATTGTGGAGTTCACAGTGACAGGAATGGGGAAAGAAACATTCACGACTTTCAGAGTATAGGAGGGGGTATGTTTATTCCTGCCCTATCTAGTACTTTAGCATTTCAGGTGTGTATGTGCCCCTCCCAATGTTTTAGGCACTTTAATCATCATTAAACCAAATAGTCAATTTTGGTAATTTTTCAATACCAATAGAGAAAATGTGCATATGTGTATGCCAATGTACTTCTATAAAAGAGGGGAGGGGATTTATTCGTACTTTGTAAAAATGTATTTTACATTATAAGTAGACTACTTCTAGATGTAGAGTTACACTAGGATATCCGCTAATTCTGTCTGACCCGATACAAAAAACTTTACAAATAAAAAAAAATCATAAAAATGCTTAATTTCCTTTACACTTCTCAATGTTTTCGAGAAGTTAGGGGTCGGAGGTGATACCTTTAATTTTCCCTAAAAATCTGTTACATGTACATGTACATCTATATTTTCTTATCGATTTCTCCGCAAATTAAAAGAGTGTTATACAATGAGGAGTATCTATTGTTTATATTGTTGAATGGCAATGTGTAATATTTTCTTTTGCGATCCTGCTATGTTACATTTTAACATGATCACCTTACATTTGTCCAGGTGTGAGGTCAATGAAAGGTCATCGCATCAAAGCCGAGGTGAGTCCCACCCTGATCGCTCGGGCATGCGTGGCAACTGTCTGATTTCTGAAGAATTCTAGATAAAATATTTTGGAATAATGGCTTTAAGTTTTAAAGTTGTATACTATTATATAAGTCAGTTTCAACAATAACAAAGTGTGTAATTGACGAAGATTAAGCTCATTAAGGTATTTAAAAGTAAGATGCAGAAGAATAGTAAAAATATTTAAACAGTCTAAAGTCCGGCATTCGCTTTCTGTGTGCCATGTTTGTTTACACAACACAGACCGTCTGACCCGGTTATAGGAGGTTAACATACATATCGTATTGCCCCGAGATGACCCCATCTCGACCCCAATTTGCACATGCAACGATCGACTTAATTACCACAGAAAATAATCCTCAAAATCCACAAGTTTAAATCAAGGAATTACTTTTGTCGGTGGTCGATCTAAGAAAACTGCGTCTGAACCTTGCCCCACCACTCGTATGATAATAATATATGAAATAAATTCACCTAAATAAATAATCTTTTAATTTTTTCATGTCATTTTGTTGATTTGAAATTAGATACTTCCTTGTAAAAAGTGTTGTTTGAATGGATGTGCATTTGCAAATAAAATTTGATCAGAATACATCGTCGTAATAATGATAATCTAATTCAATATAACCATGTTGCATAATAGTTCATGTTGGTCTAATCAAAAACTGCATGCTGTATAGATCAAATTACAAGGACTGCTGTATTTATACTAAGGGTCTAAGCTGTCCCCCTGAAATAAAAATGTTCATTATCCTTTATATATAAACATGTTGATTTACTCGCATGGTACAGAGTTCCAAAATGCCCTCAAAATAGATATTCGTGAGACATAAAATTCTTCTTTTTTTCCTCTCCTTTTTTGAACAGGGACTCGTCACGGACTTTTTGTCTTCTTTTGTTTTGACTACTCCTATACTATTTAATATTCACATACATTTCATACATGTAGTATATGGGTGGTCAAAAAGTAAGAGGACAAAAAGATCGTGCCGAGCCCTTGTGATTTTTGCATAAATTGCATATTGTTCAGTAGTTTTTTTCTGAAATGAAACATCATTATATTCTAGCGATCAAACTTACAATCTATTATATATGAAATATTATAGTAATAAATGGACTACCGAATTCTGTTTCTGTGATTTGCAGAATTAAAATATTATTAAATTGTGCATAGGCATGAGTATATAGATAGATCTCCACATTCTTGCAATTTGACACACCAGACAAAAAAGTTGAAATTCCAATACACTACCCTAGTAATTTTCAAACAGAAAATTTCACATTCAGAATATTTGGAAATCGGACATATTTTAACTTTAACTTTTTTTTATTTTTTATTTTTCGCCGTTGTTTCGAATTCCCCAATGGATATCTTTGATAAAGATTTATTTTTGAAAGGGAGAGAGATCGTGACACAAATGTAGAAAGCTGGTGTAACTCTGATGGATGAATACGATCCCAAGGTGTATTGATTCTGAGGCCGCGGCGCTTTACGTGGGTGTTAGCTCGCAATGATGCGTCTGCAGCACATTGCTCAGACGATGGAGGTTCAATATGGCTGAGAATCTAGGTCACAACATTTACGGTGTTGTATTTGAGTAAGATGGATTGAAGTCATGTAATAAAATAACAAAATCCATTTTTTTAACTTGCATTATTAATATGCCCCCATTGTAAAAATGTCCGAGATGGTCTAATTTTGGCGTTTTAACAAGTGCGTGTTTTATGTCGATAAGAACTTTATGAAAGAACAAGTTAGTGAGCAAATAAAAAACAATTTATTGAATAAATAAAAAAAAAGCATATAAATTTTCCTTAATTTTTTTTTAATCAGTTATGTGCACATGTGGACATGAAAATTCACATTAAAAAAAAATGCTGATTAAATAAAAAAAAATCGCTTCCTTAATCCTAAATAAAAATAAATGCAACTTGTAACAATATTTCCGAGAAAATGGTAGAATTTCTCAAAATCCCTATCACTTCAACGAGGCGGAAACAGATGTAGCGCAATAAGTGTTATCTACAATGCATTCTGTATGAACATACACGACAATAATAACCTATTGTACACTGGATATGATTTTTCATATCAACACTAATAAAAAAAAATATTGGACAGGGAAATATATTCCTATATACAAGGATCCCATTGAACAATACGATTATCAATCAGCAAATAAACCTTTATTTACAATATTTATTTCACATTGCTGATTTGTAGTTTGAATAATGATTAAAACACATAGTTTAACCTTTCGGAACCTGCTGGGATGTTGTAAGAAAGGTGTAATAAGTGACTAGAGGGTTAGGGTCGGGATGAGAAGGGCGTTATACTAGCAAAAACAAGTGAACGATATATACCGGTATTTTCACAGTAACACCCGCTTTGGAGCTAAAATTAGGAATACCGACAGTTTAGTAGACATGTATACACATTTACTAGTACATGTACAATGTATTAGCAGATAAAGACTTTTCCCTTTTGTTTTGGGGGGTTTGGGGTGGGGTGGTGGTAGGGTGGGGTGTTGTAAAAGAGGAGAAAAAAGAACAAGATGTACATGTATAAAAAGTGCATTAATATTGTACCTTTCCGATTTATAATATAATCTCTGCAAAAGAGCCTATTAAGATTCAAATCCCGATGCATTTAGCGCTGAAGCATGTAATGAGTCACAGTGGGTGCTTATCTCGCTGATATTACTCCAAAATGGAAGTAGGCCATGGGAAGCTATTGAATTCATTCATAGTTGTAAAGTTAATCACTTTGTAAAAGGGGCAGTTTTACATATCTGTTAAGCCAGAACAAAGTCGGAGACAGGTAAATCAGAAAGCAAACTCAATGTTATAGAATTGACGGCAGTTAAATCTTTTTAATCGTGTGTATAGTCAAACATTATGTGAATGGCGATGACGCAAACAAGGATTTGAAATAGAAAATTAAATATACAGATAAGGATGATGAATAAAAAGAAATCATTTACGCAGTCTTTAGAAGATTGATTAAAAAGAAACTGATATATTTATACATGAGAGAGAGAGAGAGAGAGAGAGAGAGAGAGAGAGAGATGCTCAACATTACATATGATAAAACTTGTCAACAGGTCCAGATATGCACAGAATTTGAATGGTATCACACAATTTTAACGATTTTGAAACGCACTACTAAATTATGATTATAATATCAAGATTTTAAAAAATGTCTCCAATCATAATTCATGTATTCCGTATTTACTTCCAATGCATTTGGGAAATTATAATTAATATTTTGATATGGAAACTTCAAACCTGTAACAGGTCTTAAAGACTATTATTTAAAAAGCGAAGCTAATCCCATTCAGTCTTTCTAATAATCGATTATGGCTCGTGTTTAAAATCATGACAGACATTATGTTATAACTTTTTTTTAGTGGGGGGGGGGGGGTAAAGAAAAAAATCAATCCCCTGAAAAGCTGTCTGAACAATAAAACACTTGTTTCAATTCGTTTCCACATGAGAATAAAATCTTTTGATTACAAGAAATCCTGAACAAACGTGTTAACACTTCAATTCAGTGGTCTGATATTGAATACCCTTATTAATTTGAAATTTAAGGGGGCATGTCAGAGCCGCCAGAGATGCATTGAAGAAGGGCATTTTAAACACTATCGAACTTAGTGATATACGAGCGGTCGCTTATCAACCCACATGAGTGCTTTTGTGCAAATTCCTACTTGTCCGCGCATTCCGCTGACGTGTTATGTTACTCAGGTGTATTACTACGCGTTGTTTGTAAACTCACCTGTGCAGGTCATATGACTGAAGTTCGGGGGGAGTTAAACGTAATGTCTTACATTTTATCTATGCCGCGCGTGGGTTTTTTTGTTAGGAGTGGAAAGGTAGTGGGGGGGGGGGTAATAGGGTGGCCATATAATACTGGGGTATTTCTTATGCGAAACACTATTATTGTATTTAATTCTGTCATTTAACATGATCGTTGGTCGTAACGTAAATTATAATAAACAGCCCATTACATGAAAGATAACTCCAAGTGTAACAAAGATTTCATTTCAAGACAGAGTTGTCTTTCTTAATGGGCATGGTCACGATTTTGTCAAAAATACTTTATTTCTTCCAATTTTAATGTTTACAATGCTTCAGTAAGGCATATTTAATAGGCAACCAAAATGTGAGTGTCATTCGTTGAGTTATAAGCGAGTTACAGAGCTTACAATTCTTCGCTACGTACATGTAAACAAAGCTTTTGTTTACAATTTGAATGTTGAAGTAAAAATTCCAGTTTTAGACCTAAATTGAACCTGTTAAACATTAGGATTTTTAATTTATGCTTAAAATAATTCAGGAGATAAACAAATGTGCTTGAAAAAGATTTTTTACTGGTATATTAAACTTATGTAAACAAAAACAGGGCACGAGCCTTGTTTACATGTCAAAGAATTGTGAGCCCTGTATCTTGCTTATAACTCTACAACTGACTCTTAAATTTCATTTGATCATTAGAAATGCATTCCTAAAGCATTGTAAATAATAAAACAGAAAAATAGAATTTGACCGAAATCGTGACCATGCCCCTTTAATATACATGACAAGTCAAAGTGAAAATAAATTTTATTTTATTTTCTAATCGGAGATAACAAACTATATCATCACACAATTTAAAAAAATAAATCATACAATAAATAAGTTGGTGATCACTGAAGAAAAATCTCAACATTTTCAGATCTGCTGCTTTCAATCATGCATGCTGTCTAGATTAAGTAGATTTTAAAATTTTTTTATCACAATACAACATGTTAAATATCCAATGAATAATGAATACAAAATGTGTTTCATGATAAATAGATATATGACTTCTCGTATGATAAATACACATATAACAACTGGAAAAAATAAAATCTGCTTCAACAAACAATTAAAACTCTGCTGTCTTCTGTCATGATAGATCTCTAATAAATCTCTAATAAATGTATTGTATACACAAGTATAAATATTGTGGAGATGAGTCAGATGAATCAAATGAATATACATGTACATGTATTAAACAATGATGTCATTTTAAAGATAAATGGCCATTAGAGGCATTATTGACAGATGCATACCTTTTTTTCTACAGAAGTTAGGTAGTACATAAAACAGGACACACAAAGATCGATAACTGGTAATACAAATAAAGATGTCGAAAAACAATCCTACGTCTAAAATTCAACTACACACATAAGTATGGTATTTAAATACAGTTTCAAACTGTTCAAAACTCTTGCACATTGGATATTGCCCATTCACTACAAACTAAATATAATATGAATAAATAAACCAAAATATTGGAATATACAGTTTGTTATAACTGATATGTTTGTAGAGTCAATTCCCAGTATGTTAGATAAAACAGAAACTACCAGTACACTGTATTTTCTTTATACAAATGACGATGGAGATGTCATTAATCTTATGCCAACCGTGACTAGACCCAGCAACTTTGCAAATCTCAGATATAGATGTTCCAGGATCAGGTGACCCACAGAAAACACGTGAGTATAGTACTAAAGTACTTTAGGAGACTAGGAAATAATGATTGATCAAGGAAACTAACTCCACTTCTTTTAGAAGATCCTCATACCCCCTGAACTGTCAAATTTCCAGTTGGTACTTGTTTCGCAAGAAGTTTCAAAGCTCCTAACAATGGAGTTCTGTTTAACTGAATGCACTTATATGATAGAAGTGCTTAAAATGTTCGTTATACTCTAAAAAATTCTTTATTTATGGAAATGTGTAAACATGCATAGAGCATGGATTCATTTCATGCGTTAAATTTTTTATGTATCAAAACGTTAACCAGTTTTCGTGTAACATTTGTGCTTTGTAGAATACAATTACAAATAGGCCAAGTAAAAGTAACATTTTCATCTTTGCCATGCCTGCATGTTTTAAAAAAAAAAAAAAAAATAAATCATCTCAATGAACATCAACAAATATATTAGAATTGATTACCTGCATTTGCTGCCCTGTTACTTGAGTAACTTTTTGATGGGGAGTGTTGGGGGGAGGGGTATGAAAATACAACACAGACATGTACCATTTACATACAGCTCTGATGAACACATGATCATGCTTAAAATCAGAAACTCGGATCTTAACACACTTTTACTATATGTTACAAAAGTAATACATAAATAATGTTCTAAAATTAAGCAATAATTAAGAGAAATGGCAAAAGAATATCAAGATATGTTAAAATATCTATGTGCAGAGATCATTGTCATGGTACAAGACTATACAATATAACGAACATATAAAAATTTCTTGTCATCTCTGATTAGAACATACCCATATATGTGCACGTATGTTTATTTACAAAAATGATTAAGACAATTTAGTCTCAAAATGCCAGAATTTACATAACACATGGAATTATGAATGCCAGTTTAAATATTCCAAACTTTAGAGTTATTTCCCCTCTCTCTATAAAAAGAATTGGCAATGGATATATCAAAGTCTTAGTTTTTGATTACATTTGAAATTCTGATTGTAATTTCATGCAAGCATTTTATACATTTTTTAATTTGGCATCTTGAAAATTGAGTAAAAATTTTAATTCATGCAAATATATCTCTATAATAATCAAAATCTAAAATTTATATAACAAATTTAACACTTGATGAAGAACAATGATACATATACTTGTTTGATGAATAAAGAATGAAGAATCATTTCTTTTCTACAATAACCTGACAATAACAATACTATTATAGGATTTACATAGATAATTGAAAAACAGAACATATGTATAGTGATACCCCATCTGAATCAAGGACCAAAGGAGAGCACTTCCCTGAATACCATACACCATAGAATACATTGTATCTTATCTGTTGGCTTGCTTTCTCTATTGAAAATATACACCTCTGAAAAAGGCTAAGTGGAATATTTGTACAGAAATATTGGTCATCTCTCTTACTGGAGTTGAAGCTGTAGTTATTGTAATGGATTGTATCAAAATAATTTATCTTATGACACTTTTAATGAATACCATGAATATCCCTTTTGGTAATGACTATGATGGAATTCAACATGTATAACAAGAAAAAAAAACATCACATTCTGATCACATAATTGATCACATTATGCAAAAGAAATGAAATGATAATTTTCTCCAACATCAATGTACTTGAGGCCTAAATTCTTCTGTAAAAGAATGTGGATCATCATAATCTGTAGGCATCTGCATCTCCTGATCATCGTCAAGAAGATGCCGTTCATCGTCTTCGTCGTATCGCACCACTAAAGCTTCTCCATTATGCAGGGACTCCTCTTTTCTTGCTTTGGGAAGGTTTGCCAAAGATATGTTCATGTCCTTAAATGCTTGCAACAAGAAAATGCCCACCACAATGGTCAGGAATCCACAGATGTCCCCTGCAATGTCCACCCCACTCATCTTCCCCCACTCCTTGTACAATATCACAGACATGAAGATAACAAACGATGTAAAAAACACGTAGTAAATGGGCGTGACAACTGCTGTGTTGTAAGTGTCCAAGGCTCGGTTCAGGTAATTGAGCTGAAACAATATACACACGACTACCACAACTAGTAGGACCCAGGTGAGCCAGTTTGTGAACTCGTTTCTGCCCTTGAAGGTTTCCTTGATGGCCACGCCCACTCCTTTGCAGCCCATGACCGTAAATGCACCGAGTGAGGAACAGATGGTGATGTAGACTATGACTGTTTTCTGTCCGTAGCGGGGGGCCAGGAACAGGATAAAGATTACAGCAATCGTCAAGAGTACGATGGCCATCACAATAAAAACTGCAAAAGAGATTTTAAAGAAAAATAATTGATTTGATCACAACAACTTTAAATAGAGTACCCAGTATGAAAGTGAAATTCTAATTAATGCACACGGCTGAAGATTTGCAAAGGATCTAGATTAAGAGGTGTTTCACTTTCCCAAACAAGTACTAGTAAATAATGGTTGATTATTTTTTTCTACATTCATTTTAAATTAATGATGTATATGAATACATGATGAATGATGATTTCTACATACCACTATTTACTATGAATTAATGAGGTGTTTGATGTACTTATGTTCTTATATTCAAAATCTGACAATAATTTTTCCAGGTTTTAAATCATCTATAAATGATTGAACTTGACATACACAAATGATCATCTATCATCAATAAGATTATCAGGTATTTACCAGGGTCCTTGATTTTCTCCACCAGTTTTTCCATGCTCTCCACTTCCTGCTCCTTTGGAGAGTGGAGGACCATGACAGTTGATCCTAGGATACACAGCCCACAGCCTATTTTACCCAGCAAATTCAACTTCTCTTTCAAAAACTTCGATGATAATACAGCACTGAGAAAAATAAGAAAATGATGAAATGTATGTCTCCACTTTTACAATAATTCATAACTAAAAAGCTAGAGCCTTGTCCTCATGAATATTTCTCTCTGCGAAAAAGTCCTCTAATGTCTTTTAACTAGTATATCTCACCAGTAATAAGCAAAACATTAAATGTCTTCGCAAATAAAAGTTGCTTTGCAGTAACCTTGTCTCCAATAGGAAAGTTTATGGTCTTAATGAGAACATGGGAAATAAGGAAATACCTGACTAGGACGCTGAGAGCTCCTAAAGGTGTGACCATGGTGGCCGGAGCAAAAGCATATGCTGCAAAGTTTGCAAATTCTCCAAGAATCACTGAAAGAAAGTTATAACATCTCATCAGTATAAAACAATGTCTGATTGAGCTCTTGCAAATGTGCTTTCAATTATAATTTCCACTGCACTGTCCCTGAGAATCAATAATTAATGTACAAGCTAGTAATTAAAAAGTGCTGGTGAAACCCTTAGATTGATGTTCCTGAGTTTTCTTTGAGTTTCTCCCCCCAAATAAAATTAACACCACAGAATGTCTGTTATAAAAGTTATATACATGTAGTTAAAAGCCAAACAGTTGGAGAACTATTTTGATTCCAGAGTATGAATGCACCAGTAATCCTTTTGTCATGGTTGACCTACTTGTGGATAGATGGATGACTTGAGTTGAAGGATGTGTTGATTTACATACAGGAAATTATGTTAACAAGGTCACTACCGGTTTACTCTTTTTTTTAAAACAAAACAATACAGGTACATCTTGATAAAACTTATCTAAGTTTTTTAATTCATTACCAATACCATATATTGATGTCTTATAAAACTATTTCAATAATCAATTATGTGTATTTTACTTTGTAGACACCTACAAGTTAAGCTTTATATACCAATAATTATCCAAGTTCTATTTGTTTACTTTCAAAACAGTTTTCTTAAAATATCTTCTGCTTTTTTAAAATCTATTACATTGTACTTGCAAGTTGTTAGTTACACACCATCAAAACTCCTACTTGCAAATACATGTACTACTCATTGGGTAATTTTTTTAGTTTCCATGAAATGTTATGAGGGAAGAGGAATTAAAACTTACACAAAAATGAATCAATAATTACTCATAAGTGTTCACTTAAAAAAATCAGCTCAATGTCTGAACCCATTGCAAACAAAAGTCAACAATCTGCCTCAATTAGTAACGGGTCTCACTATACAAGCATAGTGCATAACTTGGAGATGAGATATAAAAAAATCTATTCAATCAATTACAATTTCATCATAACGCATTATACTATCTTTGACATTAACCAGAAATCAAGGTACATCATTTGCATAAAGTCTGCATTTTAATTTTCTGTAAATTAACTCTTTGTAGAGGGGTATTGTTATTGGGGTTCTATTGTCAAGTTCTCCATTTAAGATGCTCTATTGATAAGCAGATCACTAGCTGACTGAAAGAAGATTAAGTACCACTGAATCTATTACATTTGATACAAAGACCTAGCATACTGTACTAATATACCGCCCATAATGGCGATATTGATTGAAATAGGATAGAGACGCTAATCAGATAACCTGTTACATAAGTTCCAGGGTATTACAGGGTAAACAATGAGACATTTAAAAACCATTTTTGAACACAAAAGTTGGATATCAGACAAAAATAGAACAAATCACATACTGAGAATCATTCCAGCCCACCACAGCCATTCCTTCAGGTAACCATAGCCACCATCCCCTGAAACCAGAAGTCATATTTTAATATTGTGTTTCTGTTTCATTTAACATTCTAGAATTGTCAAAGCATGACATTTAACAGAAAAAAAAAAACACACACACAAAAGTTTTGATCAATGCTTCAATGATAATTGCTACAATGAGATAACTTTAAATAAAGAATTGTCGTTAGGCTGTATTTATACAAGCTTGAGACATACATGTACTACATGTGATGACCATTCTATGGCTGACTTCCACTTTTGTTCTACATACCTGCTCTAGTTGTTTGGTACTTTGCAAGTTTCAGGAGTCCTCTCTTTTTAAAAATAAAGCTAGATCCAATGAACAGGCTGGAACTGATGGCCAGCGTCAGACCAACGTAAAAATTCCGGACCTCTTCTTCTGGGGTTGTGAAGGGCATTGTCTGGTTGCTCAGGTCCGTCACGTTTGTTGTATTGTCCAAGGCAACTTCCCCCGTCACATTCAGCATGGAAGGCATGCCGGTTGGCTACAAGGAAAATCAGGAGGAAAAATGAAATATAATTATGTTTAACTGAAATAAAAATCACTGCATAAAGAAATGCCCAGAAATGGTTGTGTAGTTTTTGGAACTCTGAAGGTATGAAAGGGTTCTATTTTCTTTTTCGATTGAATGTGTTTATTCATTATGTCAGTAAATAAAGAAAGTTCAGTGCATTGATCTATATGAATTACAAAGATACAACATTATGTGCAGGGAAACCATTGATTAAGTCAAAGATTAGTAGTAGTGTTCCCACCCAAATGCTAGAACTTCTCAAGTTGATAATTACCGGTACAAGTAGGTTGATGTAAAGTTGATAATTGAGGTATCATGGTAAACTGTACTTCAATTCTGCATCACAAAAATGATACCAATAAAGGAAAAAACCACATACAATTCCACACACGCGCTCATGCACTTTATAAATTTTGGTGCTTGAAATTTTGAGGTGTTATATTACATAAATGACTGTCTGGTTCATAAACAAAGGCTCATTGACTGAATGAGATCAAATGTCTTCTCATTTTCTGGACTTCATGCAATATGTGGTACATGTAATGATAGTTACACTAGAATCCACGAAGTTTAAATCCATTCAACTAGTCAAACTTCTTTCATAATTTTGCACACACTAATTAAATGTAGAAAAACTAAAAACATTCTGACTATTCTTTAGGACTAAGTTCATCTGTCATCTCTGAACCACCTGTATCTAAGAGCATAAGAAGGCAATTGTTATATTGCATGGAAGATTAAGTTTCTTAAATTACTGCTTTTAAATCACTGAATCTCAGGAGTCAAGATTTAACTGGGTCTAAATTTTGAAATGTGCAAGTTAATCTTTAACAAGAGGCCCAGGGTCCACATCGCTCACCTGAGCAACAATAGCCTTAAAGGTCATATGAAACGATATCCTGACCATATTGAGTTATATACGGGAATGAGTTCATAAGTGCCTATTTAATAAGACTGGCATTGTTTTTTGGATATTTTATGCAAAATGTCAGCGCCACAGTCGATCAAAATCACTTAATCGGGAAAAGGAACATTGACTTACGCGGCTTACCTCCCTTGCTTATGACGTCAGTAAGACCCAATGGCCTTATAACGCTCTGTAGTGAATACAAATATCCATGTCATTTTGCAGTATTTTAAAAGAAAAAAATTCTATTTTATATAAAAACTTATATAATTATACAATAATCAACCACGACAGTATATTTTCTCTCAAGAAATTCAATCGCATGCGTCTATATTTGATAGCGTGTACATGAGAGTAGAGACTCGAGAATGAATGATTTTCTTTATAGATCTACATGCAAGTATAATATAAGTTTTATGTATGCATGTATATGTTTTGTTTCAATTAGTTTAAATGAAATTGTCAAATTCAAAAATAACTGATCGTTTTTTCCAATTTGCACGTTCATGCAATTCAACAGTACTGGGGTTTTTTTTTCTTAACAGGCAACATGCTGACTCATTCGCTTCACGATTAAATTGTTTGTTTCGTTTTCAAATTCACAAATATGTTACCATTTAATAATTTTTAGTCTAAGAGAAGTTTCTTCAAATGTTTTGATTTTGAAACGTGTACTTGTATGTGCGGTGTTTACTCACAGATTCCTTCTATCTCCCTTTCTTCCGCAATTTTTTCTTTCGTTTTATTGATGCTTGTTCTTATAATGAAATATGTTGATTCCCGTTCGTTCACACATATTTTTATCAAACAACCAATTTATTTAACCGGTACATTTCTAAATCCTTAAATGCCACATTTCCGCGATCTAGTTTGATAAAACGCTAATACTTATACGTGTACACAAAGAATTTTCTAAAGATATTGCTACTTGTATATATCAATAAGTCAGAAATTTATAGGCCAAATTAATTAGAGTTTATATCAATAGACCTATTTTTAAAATAAAATTTAAGATTATTTTTGCGGTATTTTACAGCAGCTTTTAAATACAGACTATACACAATGCCTCAAACATTTTCATTAGTCTGCCTTATACGTTTTTATGTCACAAAATAAATCAAATGAATTAAAATGATTTAATTCTATGTAAATGTAGCTCAGTCATGATACGTATCGAAAAAGAAAATGTTGTTTCTGTTTAAAAAGGATTAGGATAGTTCGTTAATCAGCTGTTAATGTTGTTAAATTTTCACTGCAGTACGGGATCTTCATCGTGATATTACTCTGGTGAAAAGCTGATAGTTTTATTCATTAACGACCAATTAAAACTAAGTCATCTGTACTACGAAATCAGATCATCTCATATGAAAAGAAAGACACGTTCATATATGCAAAAAATACTAAAATCAAATCGATAAGCTACTGTAAAATTACACTAGTTTCATTGCATTGTTTACATCGGTGGGTCTGTGTGACGTCATAAATCCACAAATTCAAGAACGATAAGCGGGGAAGAATTTTTTCAGATGCCGAGTTTCCACGGTTATTTCTCAGTAATACAATGACAAAAAAATCTTGCTACACGTATTTTAACATTCGTTTATACCAAGCTTCATATTTATTAAAGAAAATCATGGTGTTAAAAATCGTTTCATATGACCTTTAACTCTGATCAAATTAGCATTACAGTATCAAAATAAAAATATCTTGACAACTAAGTGCAGTAGATCTTGCTCAAAATTTTTAAAAAATCTGGCTAAATAGTTTTTAAGATTTAAAAAAATTTTCTCTATATATTCCTATGTAAAAATTAATCTCCCCATTGTGGCCTTACACTACCCCCGCGGACAATGATTTGAACAAACTTGAATCTACACTACCTGAGGACGCCTCCGCACAAGTTTAAGCTTTTCTGGCCAATTAGTTTTTGAGAAGAAGATTTTTAAAGATTTTCTCTATACATTCTTATGTAAAAATCAATCCCCCCATTGTGGCCCCACCCTACACCCAGGGACCATGATTTGAACAAACTTGAATCTACATTACCTGAGGATGCTTCCACTCCAATTTGAGCTTTTCTGGCTTAATAGTTTTTGAGATGAAGATTTTTAAAGATTTTCTCTATATATTCCTATGTAAATATTCATCTCCTCATTGTGGCCCCACCCTACCACCAGAGACCATGATTTAAACAAACTAGAATCTACACCATCTGAGGATGCTTCCACTCTAATTTGAGCTTTTCTGGCCAAATAGTTTTTGAGAAGAAGATTTTTAAAGATTTTCTCTATATATTCTTATGTAAAAATTCATCCCCATTGTGGACCCACCTTACCACCGGGGACTATGATTTAAAGAAACTTGAATCTACACTATCTGAGGATGCTTCCACTCAAATTTGAGCTTTCCTGGCCTATTGATTTTAAGAAGATTTTTAAAGATTGTCTCAATATATTCCTATGTAAAAATTCATCCCCCCATTGTGGCCCCACCCTACCCCTGGGGGCCATGATTTGAACAAACTTGAATCTACACTACCTGAGGATGCCTCCACACAAGTTTAAGATTTTCTGGCCAATTAGTTTTTGAGAAGTAGATTTTTGAAAAATACGGTACCAACAAATTTTCAATAATTCTAAATTATCTCCCCTTTAAAGAAGGTGTGACCCTTTATTTGAACAAACTTGAATCCCCTTCACCCAGTAATGCTTTGTGCAAAGTTTGGTTCTGGAGAAGAAGATGAAAATGTGAAAAGTTTACAACAACCACAACGCCGCCAACGACGACAGACAATGGAAAATTTTGATCAGAAAAGCTCACTTGAGCTTTCAGCTCAGGTGAGCTAAAAAGCAATGTCATTGACTTTTGAGGGGGGTGCTTGGTAAAGCCAACACTCAGCATTCTTTATATGGTATTAATAAATACTTGCTCAAAAATACAAGAAGCCACAAAACTGCTTTTAAAAAATTTCATTTCTGGAAATGTTCTAAAACATTGCTGAATTGGATTCCAAATATTTTTTTTTAATTTTCCAACTCCATATGCTAATTCTCATTGTGCCTATGACAAACTGACATGGATACAAATTCAAGTCAAGACTTATTGGAAATCAATAATGCAAATACACGAACCTATAGCTATAAACTTCATTTATTTCTTCATAATACATGTACTTTCTCAACAATTAATTTCAAATACTATATTAAAAGAATCTTTATTAGTGCAGAATTTTAAGGAAAAATAAAAAAGTTTAAATAAAGTAAAAACTGTTACAGTATATGATAAAACTAAATCTATATCCCAATCATGAGAAATTTATGTTTTTTTTCATTTTTTATTTTAAATTGCATATTTTGTTCAACATGTATTAAAAATTTCTAAATTTCATTACATTAATACATGTAGGTATATATGACAGCAAAGAGAAATAGAGAGAAATTGCTAATTTGCTCCATTAATAACAAAATTAAGATACATGACATATACCGGTATAGTCATATGGTATAAAATAAAAAAAAAAGAAGAAGAAAATTTATCACTTTTGTAATGATAGATATTATTAGATACCGGTAAATAATGTTTTTAAAAAATGATTGTGTCAGTAGCTTGAAATAGAATATCTGTTTAAAAAACAAATTATGAAATTAAATTTGAATATTATGAATCTTTACAAGAAAAATACTGATACAGATAAATTCAACGAAATAACATGGAACAACATTTGAAATGACATCAGTATTTTGGCCATACACCACTATTGACAATTTGAGACTTAGATAAGTATGACTAAAAGGGTCCTTTAAATAAGATTCAGTCAACAACGAGATCTTTAGGTCCCATATAAAAAATAATGCTGAATTAACTTCGATCACTGACCCGGAACTGTCATATTTTGGAATTTAAAAACTTTTTTGACTTTTTTTAGGCCTAAAGGCAATTCTTCATTTTCTTTTCACATTTCTACAGATTCATGATAAATGTACACATTCACGCTTAAAGATTCAATCAAATTTATGCCAGTAAGTTTATTCAATGTCTTTTCAATCTTGAAAACTTGAGAATTTTACAATAGTATCATGAAGCTAGTATTCTGGTTTAGTTTTGAATATTTGTTCACATTTTTCAACAATTAAGGATATTAAGCTAATCTTGTATTCTTGAAATATTAGTATACATGTATATACAAAAGGCAAATGAAAAAAAATATCTTCTAATAATTTTTTGAAATGTCATCAACTACTAGCATTTGCATAATCTGACAAAAAAAAATAACTGTCGATTGATCCCTGCTTAAAACCTAACATGCAAATGTTGAAATATCTAACAAAAACACAACAAGGCCACTCTTTGTTTACTATGGAAATCACAACCAGCCAATAACCTAATGATAGCAAATATTATAGGTAAATACATGTAATAATAAAAGTGTAGTCGAAGAAAAAAAGTAAGAAAACTATACCAGCTAGTCTATGTACCTAATCAACAAAACACTCAAGCAAGATCATGGTATATGAAATTTGTAGACCGGCAGACAGAGACTCCAACTGAGTATTCATGCAGGTAATGCGTGCAGGTTGCTTGCTTCAGAAGCTTACCTTAGGACTGATAGTCATTGCTGTGGACAACTTGCTTGAAAATGAGGGCTGCCCTGTGTCGTTGAACATTATGTACCAATACAGCAATAACAAAAGAAGCAAAATGGGCACAACTCCTGAGAGAACTTGAATAGGTTTCTACAAGAAAACACACTCACAAATATCTCATATCTACAAAACTCAACAAAATGACAACAAATCACCCACAACTTAAAACAGAGAGATGAAGATTAACATTGATCAGTACACAATATCATTCATTTAATCTTTCTAGGAAGCCTCAAACATAAAAAACAAAACAAAAGGAAGAGTAGATAAATGTACTGTATGGTTTATATTTCACTGCATTTTCTAAATGATTATTCTTTTCAATTTCAAGAAATTTTTTTTTATCTAGTTAATAAATTACTAGAATAGTTCTTTCAGATTCATAAGATACATTTAGTTAAATAAACATAGTAATATGGCGTACTTTCTTTTTCAAATAAATATGAAATCGCAAATAAAAGGGATTTGTATTTTTATGACCAATTTTCAAAGAATTTTTTTTTATCAGAAGTTTAAAGATACAAACATGCACCTTGCTATGGTACAAGAGAGGAAGAGAACCAACAAATTATTTCTTAATTACATTCATATGTTCCAGTTATAACTTTTGAGGTCAACATTCAGGTGATCGCGATTCGTTTGGGGTTTTTAATAACATTAAATGCAGTGTTTGTCCTGTTACTTAGAAACTATGCTATGCTGCTGCAGTACAGTACACTATCTACCACACGACCAACACAAAACAACAGTCACCTCACCTTGTTGTAACATAGGAATATCTCTATCCCCTTATAGATATCCACCTTCAACCACTCACAGATACCTCATACAAGAATGATCAATGTTTTTTTTTA
Organism: Magallana ariakensis; assembly: GCA_020458035.1. Taxonomy (NCBI): domain Eukaryota; kingdom Metazoa; phylum Mollusca; class Bivalvia; order Ostreida; family Ostreidae; genus Magallana; species Magallana ariakensis. The sequence goes on from CM035815.1 coordinate 11,696,112, forward strand.
TCCACTCACTAACACCTATGACAAACACAACGTGTGCCAACATGCCATGAACGACCCCAAACCGTGATCAGGATTTTTAAATACCCGCACGAAATCCCAGATTTCAACATTGGGAAATACGGAGGACGTGCTTCAGTCTTCGGAATCTGTGATTGTGTAAACTATACGCCATGTTTGGTGTACATGAAGATATCATGTGTGAATGTAAATACGGAAATTAAAACCTAAAAAAGGGGGGTGTACAATCAAATGCTTCAGGAAGGGACTTCGCTACTTTTTAAAGTATTGCTGTTTGTACGTTTAAGAATATGTGTAGATCAGTTATCTTACCATGTCCTGAGATTTAAGACCATTCTGATGTATCGTTAAATGTAAAATGAGAGATAAGAGTCGGGAAAATCAGTTACGTCATAACATAAACATGTTTTTCTCTTCCGAGACCAATCTCTCACCAGAGGGCGTATTACGCTGCGCTACAACACTATAAGTGGAGCGAAGCAGGAACGATAACTCTGGGTAGAGATTGTTCCGAGACCTGAACAGGTGGACTTCCGTTTAGATGATGTTACAAGTTAGACCAAAACCTGTAGAAATTCCGAAAACGACCTAAGGTTCTTATTTTTTTTTTGGAAGCATTTGTTTTGCAAATAAAAAAAACTTTTTTATTAAATTTTTTTTTGAAAATGACGAAAATTTGAATTAATAAAAAGATCATTGTCAGTCAGTGGAAACAGAATATTTTGATTCTTCCCACTCCTGCATGCTCAATGAAGTATGCAGTTGATTTGTACATGTGTATAATTATATTGATGATACGTGATCGAGAATTAACCAATGCAATTTAATTTTCATTTTCTTTTATGTTTAATCATATTTTCATAATTTTTCTAAGATACACTATAAAATCATTATACATGTAGAAAATATTTGTGACAGTGTTGAACTTGACCCTGGTTATGTCAGAGAATATGAAAGAGAACTTTTTATGTACACATTTTGAACTTCCCAAGTCAATTTTTTTTCACCCGTATATCTCCTCCCGAACGGGAGAGGTGCAAATCAGAAATCTGCTAAAATTCCACGAATTCGTTTACCCCCCCCCCCCCTGAAAATTAGTATCAAATTTATTAAATATATTTTTAAAATGAGTCAATATTGTATTCATCACTGTCAATTGTACAAAAGCATTGAAAAATGCAATAGCTGCCATTATCAGTGTTAGAATGAATGAATCAGCATTTTCATCATTCGTGAATTTGTGCTTCATCTTCTAATGAAATCGCCATCTCCGTTATCAAGCTGCTTTTTTGCATGATGCAGTTAGCAATGGATTCTTTTGACCTATCTGAAAGAAGAGAATACACGTGATACAGAGCAAGATATTGCCTCTGCTGGTAAAGTAGCACTACCAATGTTGAGCTAAATTACTTAAGATAAAAGAATGCACCACACTACTAAGCGTTGTACTCGCTCCCTACATAGAGTCGTTCTCGGCTCCATACATAGAGTCGTTCTCGGCTCCCTACATAGAGTCGTTCTCGGCTCCCTACATAGAGTCGTTCTCGGCTCTTCCCCCGGAGCGCGATTGCATGTAGGCCGCAGTTCTGAAGGCAGTCTCTCTCTCACTCACCATGCAGAAAATAACCAGGTATTAACGTGGACGCTAAATGTCATTGAAACAGATATGGTATTTTATTAAGTCATCCGACTAACAAAGCTAAGAAGGGGGGGGGGGTCCACTACCATCACCATGACTTGCACACATTGAGAGAGAGAGAGAGAGAGAGAGAGAGAGAGAGAGAGAGAGAGAGAGAGAGAGAGAGGTGGTGTGTATTTCTCCATCACCTTTCGAAGCAGTAACCAATGAAGTCGATTGTCCTTGGTATTAATCTTCCAAATTTGTACTGTCACTGGACTCTACAAAAAGTAACAGAAAGCTCATGTATTGATAGAACCATTTTAACAAGACCTTGGACTTTCATTAGGACGTAGCTATCTATTTCTTGCGTCAAAACAAGTTAAAAATGACGCGGTTTGAAGCGAAATATGCACCGATTGCATAGTCTTAGCTCAAAAGCCAGACAAATCTTGTTGATTTCACAGAGCCATATCTGAGTGGCCAGCAATGAAATAGACAGACCTACGTCACATTGCTGTTTGACACAATTACCCAAAGTCCAAGCTCTTGTTAAAATGCTTCTAAGTGTTCATAACAGGTTATTTAAAATAAAAAAAAAAAGAAAAGTTTTTGAAAGTCCCACCATCATATGCATCTTGTTTGTCAACTAGGCGAAATTTGCTGGTCATCCGTAAGAATCTGCAAAACTGCCTCTGCTTCAGGATCCTTTTCTTTCTGCGGTCGTGGCTCTTTTTTGGCATGGGGGAGATTGGTTAGAGAAATATCCATATTCTTGAATGCTTGTAAAAGAAAAATTCCTCCCACTATGGTAAGAAACCCACAAATTTCTGTTGCTATTTGGACACCTGTCATGTTTTTCCATTCCTTATACAAAATGACAGACATGAAAATGACGATTGAAGTAAAAAACACGTAGTAAATGGGCGTGACAACTGCTGTGTTGTAAGTGTCCAAGGCTCGGTTCAGGTAATTGAGCTGAAACAATATACACACGACCACCACAACTAATAGGACCCACGTCAACCAATGAGTGAATTCATTTCTGCCCCTGTAGGTTTCCTTGATGGCCACGCCCACTCCCTTACAACCAAGGACAGTAAAGGCCCCCAGGGTGGAGCATATAATGATGTAAACTATGACTGTTTTCTGTCCATACCGCGGCGACAGGAAGATGATGGTAAACATGGCAACGGACAACAGCAGAACAGCCATCACGATAAACACTGAAACAGAGCGTTCGAAAGGATTTAACAGTTATGCTGTTATTTTGTATGGTTTAATCAACAGCCTAAAGCTATTACTACCCTGTCAATTATTTTTTCTTTCCTATTGAGCCTAGTTCATTACAAAATCCTACAGGCGTACAACATCTTTATACTTTTCAAATCCAACTATATCATGTGTGGTAAAAGTGGTTTACGTAAATATCATAGTGTTACTGTAAACACAAGTCATTTTTATTAATGATATCAAATATCAGTTTTACGAGATCAATTTACTACCCGAAGTTAGTAAAGGTAATTCGGTGCGACTGCAAAAAAAAATCTCACGAACATCTTTTGCCCTATGAGTTAGTTTAGCATGACTGATACAAATCAATATGTTTACTTGTACAGTTATGATATGTTTTATGCATATGAATGCCAATAAATCTACGCAACAGATGGTTCGTCGTGTAACATCGCGCTTTGTCGCGAGTAAATAAAGACATTTGAAAGCACAGCTAGCGATCGAATTCCGGGAAGACCCGACAGCTGTTTTACCGGGGTCCCTGACTTTCTCCAGCAAGTCCTCGATGCTCTCCACTTCCTGTTCCTTGGGGGAGTGGAGCACCACGACGGTGGACCCCAACACACACATCGCACTACCCACATTCCCGATCAGATTAAGCCGTTCATGTAAAAACCGGGACGACAAAACTTCACTAAAATGAAAACAGACTTGATGAATTTACAAAATGTTAAAAAAATTATACAAAACCAAATCACACGTATCAAACTATCCAAAGACAAATTTGAACGCACCAAACATTAACAAACATTACTTCCATTGGCATGCCATAGGCTTTTGTTTTTGTTTTTGTTTTTTGTCAATATTTCAATATTTAAATTACATTCTCTTTTGCTCCAGTCTCCAGTGATCAGGCAAGGAAAATATCCTGCATGGTTATTGCAATGATATATTAAACAGGTACATGCCTCGAGATGATCTAAAGTTTTGATAATTCTGTATTTGAAGCATCATCGGCAAGCCTAGACTGCTAAAAAATATCGGACGAACATTCCTTTTTCTCAGACCAGTGGACAAACCAAATTTAGCAAACGATACCGGTTTTTTTTTCTAGAAAGAGACAAAGGATGAATTACCTTAATAGAACACTCAAAGCTCCAAGTGGTGCCACCAATGTAGCACTTGCAAATGCATAGGCCGCGAAGTTGGCGAACTCTCCGACGATCACTGAAAAAGGGTAAACATTATGCCGGTATTCGACTCGTTCCATTTTTAAGATCACATATTGAAATTCTGTACTTACTGAGGATCATGCCCGCCCACCACATCCATTCCTTTAGGTAACCATAGCCACCAGCCCCTGAAATTTATACATATTCTTAGTTTTAAGCTTGTTAATTTTTTTTTCAAACATTATTCTTCAAAACTCTCATTAAAGGGGTCATGACACCACCTGCCCTTGTTCCTTGGTTTTCTGCGAGTTTCAGCAACCCCTTCTTCTTAAAGATAAAGCTGGAACCGATGAAAACGGTGGAAACAATTGCCAGAAGGAGGCCCACGTAGAAGTTCCTGGCTTCCTCTTCTGCTGAGGGCCGAGGCACGGAGTCATTCAGCTGGGCAGTGAAGTTTGCAGGAGACAGGACCGTGATTTTTTCGGTGACTGGCATGCTAATGCTTTCATCTAAAATGTCATTTACAAGAAAATCTAAGAATATCAGCCTACCATACCTAGCATATATCCCGGTAGAAATAAATTATTGATATCTTCTCCATGCATTCTTCACACGAGCAGGAATCAAAATTCCAAGATAATAAACACAATTGGAAACATCGAAGACATGTATTGAAACAAAACAAAGACCAGCTTACCTGAGAAAGGCTGCTTGTTGATGGAGCTCAGACTTTTAAGAAAAGACAAAATAATCAATGAATCTATTTTAGAAATTTAAGAACCTTCGCGAATGTTCCACTCGAAGGATGATCGCATTGTGAGAAGCCAAAGCACATCAATAGGGAATTTTAAATATTGCGCAATCAGAAAATATGATTAAGGTAGAATAACACATCGTCACAAAATGGCTGATCTCTGTTCGAAACGACATATTTCGTTTTATTAAAATGATTTTATCGACAGCAACATGTAACTTACTACATAGTCGAGTGGATAAAGTGTCGGGCTTGTGATCCGTACATCCTGAGTTCGAATCCCGCAGGGGCTTTTGCTGTTACTTACTGAATTGAATTTCTAGATATTCATTTTTTATCCCCAAACTGCAAATTTTTCGCTTATTTGACATATGTACAGTTTATTTATTATTATTATATCTTTCATAATCAAATAATTCACTGTTAATTTGAATGACTTTTTCCAGGTGTGTTATTCCACCTTAAGGTATCTCACTCCTCACGTTTTGATTTCATTGCGCAGATGATCATTATATTTAAAATGAATATGATTTTATTTATTTAATCATCACAGAAAGATTATTATTTCATAATTACACGACATTCATTAAGAACATCCATTTGAGTTCAAGAAACAAACAAGTTTTTGGGGAACTATTTTTTCGTGTGGAAGGTTTTTTTTTAGACAAAATGACAGAAACAAGCAATTTTATGAAAATTTAACCATTTCTGTGCCACAGGGCCTATTTGGGACTATTTGAATATATACGTTAAGTGCCACAGGCACCATTTGGGCCTATGACAATTTGAAAAAAAAATACATTAAAATGAAAAAAAAAATAAATATATTCAGATTCTGTTTGTCACAAAATTGTGTATATATGTTCAATTAAAGTGTCATTAGTTTTTATTTATTTGTGTGAATAACGGCGCTCCATAGAGTGCTACGGTCAGCTAGTCATTGGGTGTTAGACCGGTTTTCGTGCACGAGTTCTGGCCAGGTCGTTGAAGAGAGAAAGGGTGTCCTTCATTAAGAACCTTCGTGGTGTTTGACAAAATGTCTTAGGACCTGTGTGGCCTATGTCTATGTCTGTGTGATGTGAAATCCTGTGTGGAGTGTTTGAAAAGAATTCCTGTGTGGTAAAAGTACGATAAGCCGTGTTGAGAAAGAACAGCAGTAAGTGAGAAGTATTTTCATAATCATTTCAATTTAGAATACGCATACGTAAGAATATACATATTTTTGTCTTTTTAATAAGTGTTTTATGATATTTTTGTTTGTTTGAATAAGAATATAAAGTATGGTAGCCCGACGGTTGAATATAATGTATTATTTGAACAGTATAGTGTAATTTTCACTGAAGACCCGACAATAAATTTTTAGGTGACTAGCTGAGTGGGTGTGGTCGACGGTTATATGGCTGTGTTATCCGTGGGTGAACAACAACTACAGACGATTCAAAGTCGATGCGGGAAAAGAGACGCACGTGGAGGCACAGGCACATGGTGACGCTGGTGTCCAGTTACATCCGTGGGGAAAGGTTCATACTCCAAGGCAGTGTGTCCACGCAAGTGTACCTGAATATGCTTTATACATGTACATGTACGACGTATCCTTATCGCCGTGATTGACATAAATGGTGGTTCCAAATATGCATGTACTTGTTGCGTGTGCAATTTTCATATAATTTAGAACACATCGTACCAAAAGCAAAACATTGTCCGGACTGAGTGTTACTAAGGGTCATCAGCCAAAGTCGGGTTATTCATTCTGTTTATATATATGTTGGGGGGTATTTAGGGGGTTAGTTTATTTTTTGTTTGTATTGTTTGTGCGTGTGTGTTGTGTGATTTTTCAGTGTGTGTGAATTGCGTGTATTGAGTGTTTGAGAGTGGGTGTGTAGAGAGTGTTGTATGCAGTAGCTATATTTTTTCTTCTTTACACTGTAAATAAAGTTATTTTCACGGTTCTGCCTCTTTATTTATTCAAAGTTCAGTTTATAAACGAGGGAATTTCCAGGCCTTATAACACAAATTGTGACACTGTTTTTCATTACTGATTTTTTGAATTTGTATCAATATACATTGTACAATCTATGGGCGCTTTCCATTAGCGTTGCCTCGCCGGCGACGTAATCGGGAAACGGTGACGTTAATGGAACGGTTGGCAACGTCACAATGCTCCAACGATGACGATTGCAGCTTAAAACTGATACTTATCTTAAAATTTGATCCAAAAATTTTGGCTATTTGCAGTTTTAATGTATTTCAATGTAGTAGGACAAATTGTAGTTTTAGAAATCCCGGTTTTGTAGAATATGATAACCTCGACGCCATATTGTTTCCTAATCGGCAACGGTATATTGCGTTGCCACAATCGCTCGCCGGCGACGCGCGTTCCAGCAATCGGCGACGAAGGCAACACCGGCAAATCCGGCGATGCCGGTTAAATGGAAAGCACCCTATGTGTTTAGTGAAATACTACGGATAACGTCACAACGAAAAGAAAATGACATCATAATAACGTTACTACGTCACACCGCGCCAACTCTTTGAAAGCGTCAAACCATGGCTGGCGTATGGTTCAGTAGGACTTTTCCGCCAAAACTAAAAAATAATATCTGTCTAGATGCACAATCTGGACCAAATGAATGCTCACCACAAGAGCAAGACCAATCTTACTTTTTCCTACCCTGCCATATAAACCTGGGGCTCATTTTACAAAACGATCTCATGACTAAGAATAATTCGAGTGCGCACAACTTTTTATTTTCAATCTGCCCTTGGTGCCAATTAAAAAAATAAAAATATTTACTGTTGTGTTTTTAATCAAATAACATCCATGCGTTATTTTTTTAATTTTAAGACATAAATCGGGTAAAAAGCTACTAAAGACAGCATAAAGACAGAGTATGAATCGCTTGCATATTTAAGGTGACCGTGTGTTTTTTACTTAGAATTTAAATATTGACAGGGCATCAAAAGAAGCATGCACTTTATATAGTTTTTTTTTTCATTTAGATTTAATTAATGAATGGCAATATATACTACGATATGCCAAATTAAGAGGAATGAGGCACTGAAAAAAATATTTTGATAAAATCCCAGAACCAAATTTTAGCTAGATCAACATTTTAAAAAACTTTCCAAATGGTGACTTTTTAAATTAGTTTTCATGCATGTGAAAAAAAACCCTGAGCCGTTGGACAGAAAAACAAAAACTGCATGTAATAACTTATTTGGAGATGATGGTGATGCTTCTTCGACGTTTAAGACTTCACCGCAACCCCCCCCCCCTTTCAACTCCTATTGCTTCCTTTTTCGTATCTTCTGTTTCCTTCTTCAGAGCATTTCCAACATAGACATTCTTTATTTTATTGAAACTAACTTTCAACCGCGTCTGTTAATTTTTTTTATTTATTGAGTTGTATGTATAATTTTAGAATATAAACTATATCAATGTTACAATCACTAAATATTATCATTATTATATTTTAGACAGCTCAGATAGTCAAGCAGATTTAATTATTGAAAAAATGGAAGAAACCAAGTTGGTTAAAAACTCCTTAGCTCGATTCGAGATATAGACTATATATATACTTTTCTTTTAATTATACTTTTGTAACCGCGTAGATTCGTACGGTGTTAAGGAATTCTTCTGGAACTGCATCCGTCGTGTGCAGTACGAACAGAGTGAGGGAATGTTAGCGTAAAGGGTACAAGGTAAAAGGTTGAGGCGCGCTGCGGGCCGTAAGATAAAAACGAAGGACCGTAGTGTGCCGTATTCCCGAAGGTCCGCCAATATACAGTTCCAGAGAAATAAACAGGCAATTGGTGCAGGATTCCGAATTTATTGGACGAGACTCAACGATGCCGGCAGCATTACAACAATTTAACACACAGACATGTTACAAACAAAAGTCGGATATGGCCAGTATTGGCCTCCGGACTCAAGACTCTGGGTGAGTCAACAGTGTCTGTCAGCTAACATCCGCGACTGTACTCGGCAATGCTGGTACCGGACATCCATGACTGTACCTGCACGCTAATGTTAAAGTCGGAATATCAGAGAAATGTTTTCCGGATTATTATCCTTTTATTAAAGATATATATTTATGAATTGTTATTAGAGAAACATCTCTCTTCTGTATATTTACCAACAAAAAAATGGTCTGGGGTTATCTGACCTGCTGTATGGAACGCCGTTAATTCCAATACGGAAATGAACATAAACTGTATATTAAATATAATCATTTATAATACGGAAATTAAATTTATGTATCAACGTAATCGCTAATTAAAAACAAATAAGTAAAGGTGGTTTTCACTACCGGTAAGGCTAACATAAACCAATTTCTTAATAATTAAATAAAAAGTTGATTTATTTATACAAAAAGAATGCATGCATGTGGAATAATGGAGAAAATAGTAACACTGATTATGTCTTGAACTATAATAAGATGCGTACATTAGTACGAGTAAACTGAGATTTAACCTTAAAAAAAACCCCACCGTACCTTTGGTTTACATATCCTTACTTTCTGTCATTTAAACACAGAAAATATATTTAGTATACATGACTGTACCTGTACATGTACCTAATTAACATTAATGACTGTACATGTCCATGATATGAATTCAATTCTATTATTCACATCCACCTGTACCGGTCTTAAAAAACAAATTATTAACATCTGTAACTACCTATGCCTCATTAAAAACTACCATGACTAGATCTGTCTTATAGATGCAATATAACTTGCATCGACGACCGAACCTATGCCTGGTTAACAACATCCATGAGTGTACCTGTCGTATAAATGCATTATTACTTACATCCACGACCGTACCTGTGCCTGATTAACAACATCCATGAGTGTACCTGTCCTATAAATGCATTATTACTTACATCCACGACTGTACCTGTGCCTGATTCACAACATCCATGAGTGTACCTGTCCTATAAATGTATTATTACTTACATCCACGACTGTACCTGTGCCTGATTAACAACATCCATGAGTGTACCTGTCCTATAAATGCTTAATTACTTACATCCACGACTGTACCTGTGCCTGATTCACATATCCATGAGTGTACCTGTCGAATAAATGCATTACAACGTACATCCACGACTGTACCTGTGCCAGATTAACAACATCCATGAGTGTACCTGTCCTATAAGTGCATTATAACTTACATCCACGACTGTACCTGTGCCTGATTCACATATCCATGAGTGTACCTGTCGAATAAATGCATTACAACGTACATCCACGACTGTACCTGTGCCAGATTAACAACATCCATGAGTGTACCTGTCCTATAAGTGCATTATAACTTACATCCACGACTGTACCTGTGCCTGATTCACAACATCCATGAGTGTACCTGTCCTGTAAATGCTTTATAACTTGCACCCACGACTGTACCTGTGCCTGATTACAACATCCATGACTGTACCTGTCCTATAAATGCTTAATTACTTACATCCACGACTGTACCTGTGCCTGATTAACAACATCCATGAGTGTACCTGTCGAATAAATGCATTACAACGTACATCCACGACTGTACCTGTGCCTGATTAACAACATCCATGAGTGTACCTGTCCTATAAACGCATTATTACTTACATCCACGACTATACCTGTGCCTGATTCACAACATCCATGAGTGTACCTGTCCTATAAATGCTTTATTACTTACATCCACGACTGTACCTGTGCCTGATTCACAACATCCATGAGTGTACCTGTCCTATAAATGCATTATAACTTACATCCTCGACTGTACATGTGCCTGATTAACAACATCCATGAGTGTACCTGTCCTATAAATGCATTATAACGTACATCCACGACCGTACCTGTTCCTGATTAACAACATCCATGAGTGTATCTGTCCTATAAATACATTATAACTTACATTCACGACTGTACCTGTGCCTGATTCACAACATCCATGAGTGTACCTGTCCTATAAATGCATTATTACTTACATCCACGACCGTACCTGTGCCTGATTAACAACATCCATGAGTGTACCTGTCCTATATATGCATTATAACTTACATCCACGACTGTACCTGTGCCTGATTAACAACATCCATGAGTGTACCTGTCGAATATATGCATTACAACGTACATCCACGACTGTACCTGTGCCTGATTCACAACATCCATGAGTGTACCTGTCCTATAAATGCATTATAACTTACATCCACGACTGTACCTGTGCCTGATTCACAACATCCATGAGTGTACCTGTCCTGTAAATGCTTTATAACTTGCACCCACGACTGTATCTGTGCCTGATTAACAACATCCATGAGTGTACCTGTCCTATAAATGCTTAATTACTTATATCCACGACTGTACCTGTGCCTAATTAACAACATCCATGAGTGTACCTGTCCTATAAATACATTATAACTTATATCCACGACTGTACCTGTGCCTGATTTACAACATCCATGAGTGTACCTGTCGTATAAATGCATTATAACTTAAATCCACGACTGTACCTGTGCCTGATAAAAAACATCCATGAGTGTACCTGTCCTATAAATGCATTATCTAACTTACATCCACGGCTGTACCTGTGCCTGATTAACAACGGCTATAATTTGTTTTGTCCTTTACAAAAATATATCATATAACATCTTTATTTGTTGAATATCAACAATATCCATGACTGAACTTTTTCACTAGTTAGTTTTCCTTCTCAGTAATTCTGATTAAATGCAAATAAGTATACATACATTTTCTTTTTCTATTTGAATTTTTGAATTTGATAGCCTTATTTAATTATTCAGATTTTAGGTATAAAAATTGGTTAGCTATTGTAGTTCTACAAAATGTATATCACTTATGATGACGTGTAGCCGGCACATAGCATCGTTTTTGAAAGTGGGTAGGGGGAGGAAGGAGCAGTCTCTTGCCATTTCACTGTTAATTTCCTTATATTTACTTCGGGGATTTTTACCTGACAACACCAAAAACGTGTGGGGGGATACATAATAATCCAATTTTCTATATGTAAATTTAAGACAAATATTTGTTTAGATAAAAGGATGCTACATGCATGCGTAATTCATACATAGTTTGGCGTATATGATGCAATTCTAAAATGATGAAAATAATTTCGGTATGTCATTGGTCCCATACATGTAATTTGACCTTCAACTTATGATAGAAAATGGGTATCGGATTGTCCAGTCGATTACCAGGTATCTGCTATAAAAAGAGGGTGTTGCAGTTCTTATTCTATATTTACCTAAAGGAGTTGCAGATAAAATGGAAAAAATCAAAGTAACAGAAGTTGATGTAATTTTTTCTCATGCAACTTTGTTCATAAAGCAGTGAGAATTTTATCTTGGAAGTTAGTACATATACTAACTTTTATAAGATTATGAATTTGAAAATGGTTACACACACAAATGTGGCAGTTTTCACGCTTTCACGACAATTCCCTGAAAACTTCCATTTCCGATTTTTGTTTCGAAGAGGCATGTTTTTTTAAAAATCGAACTTTTGGAAAAATGATTGATATTTTTTAAATTTAAGAACGCAGTGTTAAATTTCCCCGTTTTATGTAATGTCTAGAGTTGTGGAGTGGTTACACCATTAGAATAGAGTAAAATCGACTCCATTTTTTTTTTATTGGGGTTCGAATCCCGGAACAGTTATTTAAGAATGTCAGAATAAACTTTTTGAAACGTTTGTCAATGTAATATTTTGCATGCGTGCCTAATTTTTTCCAACAGTACTTATTGAGTGAAGTCCCCGTTATAAACTTGGATAATCATTATACAGTGGGGCTTCAGATATCCGGACGCCAGATATCCAGACGCTTCAGTTTACGGACTATTTTATTTGGGAACAGATTTTGTATACGATATTTTGTCTCATATATCCGGAATTTCGCGTTCCAGATCCGGACAGTCTGTTTTTACCACAAAATACTGTTAACTATAAATTTTGCTTCATTTAACCGGACGGTAAAATTTAATGATACTCCGATTAATACAATAGAAAGATTAAGTCTATCAATTGAGTTTCACACTTTTTCACCTGCTAGCCCCCATGAGTAGCTTGTATAAACACTCTGACTTCTCAAATAACTTTCAAATATTACCGACATTGCTGGTTAGACAGGATTAGCCGCGCCTCACTGCACTTGGCTTGGGTATCTTTACACTGTGCACCTGTCAAGTGCAATCACTTTTTAAAACACCCCTCTATTTAAAAGGAAGAATGTGCTTAATAAATCTAGGAAGTTTTTCATAGCTTTGTGGTATTTATATTCAAAAAAATTATTTTAAACGAAGTGTCTCAAGCGTGCTTTTTTAGATAAAGTCAAAACCGGAAGTATAGGAAGAAAACAAAAAGGAAAACATTTCAACTGATCGGAAGTGCATTGGTTAAACATTGACGTGTCTAGATATAGATTGTTAAAAACAGAACGTAAATAGGCACATTTCACACTTGGACACAATATATTTAGCTACATTTGGCTATTATTATAGTTTGGTTAATATTTCCTGATTAAATAACAATATAAAGCAGGGTTCCTTGTATTAAAAACAGGTGAATTAAGTATGAAAGGCAAAGAAAACAGTATTAACACCCATAATAAACATATAAATTATCATTTATGACAACAATAGACTCATTTCAGATATCCGGACGCCTCACCTATCCGGACGATTGGACTTTGGAACGAAAGAGTCCGGATAACTGAGGCTCCACTGTAAACCTTTCCACCTGAACAAGTTATTATCATCATTATAAACCTTTCCTTCTAAGCAAGTGATTCCAAAACAATGTACAAAACAGATCCCCCCTCTCTTTATAAAATAATAAGGGTATGCCGTTTTTAAAGATACATGAACAGGTTTTTAAAAGCAAAAATAATTTATTTTAAAAAGTATGAATCGGTGATGAAACAATAGGTAAATGAAAATACGTACGAATAAATTTGATTTGATCCACCTTTTTATCTAGACTATAGACGTTTATCCAAATACTATAGAAACATGCGACGTTTGTACGTACAACACTAACGGTTTTGAAGAACCACAAGCAGAATTATTCATGTGATATTTTAAACACGCTGGACAGTAGAAATCAAATTGATATATGTTATGACATTAAAATACATACTATTTGGTCATCTTCCTAACTGTATTTATGAAAATCAAATGATGATTGTCGTGTTCGATATAAATTCGTGTAAATTTTTGTGTATTTTGCCTGCATACGGAACATACCCGCTATGTAAATATAGTCGTCTACGTAATGATATGACTCTTCAAGCGAAAGGGATATTTTAAAAAGGTGTATTCCACGTTAGGTAATAATCCCGCTTTTTGCAACACCTTCTTTAGAATCTTTTAATGCATTTAAATCAATTTTAACATTTAAAAAAACATGTGTTTTATGTCATTGAATCTAGTCTTGTGGACGAATTTTTTCAGAGATGTTTTTATCAATTGCAAAGACATATCAGCAACACACAAGGGTCATTTCACAAAGTCACATTCAGAGAAAAGTCAGATTGATTTAGCAATTGCTCCCAAGGAGCGTTAAAACAGGCAGAGCAACGCTTCGTCATGTATCGAGTACAAACTCTAATGATATACCGGGGAGGGGGTGTTACATGTATTCCATCCATAATAAAGGCGGTCCCGAAACTGGTCGATGGTGTTTGAGGGTGATTATAAAAACTCACTTTCCAAGTTTTTCCCAGGAATGCTCAATATAAGGCTCAGGTAGGTATTTTTTTCGGCCATTCAATCATCGTGAATCATTAATAATCCGGCCACAATAGGGTCTGGCATGGTCATCTTGAAAGATGGTTTCCTCCAGCCCTTGAATAACAAGAAGTTCTTTTGGCTGCAAAATACATGTACCTGCCCACACCACCATGAAACCTCTGTCCTAGCGGTCATGTTTCCTCAGAGTAACGTCCGAAAAACTTTCTCCGGGACTGCGGTACATACGTATTCTTAATTAATGCAAAGATTGGATCTTTTTTTTTCATTAGAAAAGAAGAAAAGAAAGTCATTTAGCTCAAATCCATTTCAGGTTTACTTGCACCAATCAAGATGAAGACGTTTATGACATTGGTTTGAAGATATCCTTACTGCTTGACGTCTACAACGTAGGCTAGTGGCGTTCACACCTTCCTGTACAGGCACGTAAAATCGTGTTTAAAAGAAGGGGTGCCTTATCGAAAATCAAGCAAGATAATGTTTAAGATAGACTGAGTACAATATAGCCTTGAGAAGGACAAAAGATAATCTTACTTAACGCTTACGTTACTTTTGAGTAAAGTTTGCGATTAAATTACATTGTAAAATTACCTCAACAATATACTCTGTATGTATAAAGCTAAATGATTTTGGGCCTGTCCATGAGAACTATATGAGTTCAAGATCAATGAAAAAATTAATGTTCATCTGACCCCAAAAATGCAATTCATAACACATTTTGAAAATAATTACCCATGTTGTTTTTTAAAAGAAGTTAAAATGTTCAACTGTTAACGCACGACGATAGACAACATGCTACGACGGACGGTTACAAATTGCAGTAGGTTATCTGAAAGCATTGAGTTATTGGATTTTGATACAGTTCCTGAAACGTTCTACATCAATTTTGCGTTCGCTCACTGTCCGCTCAGCTTGCGCTCACCGTTCGCTCACCGTGCGTTCACCGTTTTCTGCTCTCCACTCCGCTCCATCCGCGCTCACCGTGCGCTTACAGTACGTTCACTATGTGCTCAGCGATCGTTCAGCGTTCGCTCACCGTTCACGTTTAATTCATCTCCACTGCCATTCGGAATTCCGAAGTGGAAAGATCATCTTAGAAAACATGAAAACAAAATGAGCATATATTCTTTAAAATGACAAGAAATTTTAGTGTTAATGTCGTTTTGTTTCAATTAGCATAACGACAATCCCCAGTAAGTAAATGAATTCGATTTGAAATGATTCGTTAAAATTCTCTTATTTACATATATATAAAAACCTCGTCACCTCTTGTTCGATCTGAATTAAAAGATCAATTAAACTTCGCAATGACATTAAGAAAAATACACGGAAACAACCAGTTTAAATGAATATACATGTATTTCAAATATCTAAAATAATGGACCGAAAATAATTCAGAAACTACAGGAAACTATATTCTTCATTTGCTAACATTTCAAAACTGAATGCCCGGTCACCAAAAGATTAGATCGACATTTTAATATCACACGTAAATAAACAAACTGAATTACAAATACTAAAAAAAAGCAGTTAAAATCCACCGCATACGATTGAATATTTCTAACGTACAGGTAAGTAAACTAGTTTGTTCATAAGAATTTCGATTTTTTTCTCACGATCAATAATTAATTTCAAGTTATCAGATACAACTTTATTACAAGCTCTTATTTTTATAGATGAATAAATTTATTTTCTATTTCTAAATCAAATTAGATAAATACTAGAACAAGTTTGATAGAATGCAAGATAAAATTGAATTGTATTTATTGGTTGGATTCGTTTACGGGACACTGAATTACTTGTGACTTCAATAAATAAAACTCATTGAGCACATTGAATTATAATGACAACGAAAGGAAATTGAGTAAAAATATTAAAATGCGTTATTTACAAAACAGTAAAACGGAAAAGCACGCGATTCCATGAACTCGGTTAATTAGTTTCATGCGTAGAGTGTTGTTAATCAAGCACGGGTACAGTCAAGAATGTAAGCTGTGATGCATTTATAGGACAGGTACAATCATGAATGTTCTTAATCAGGCACAGGTACAGTTTTTGATGTAAGTTATAATGCTTTTATAGGTGTCACTACAGTATTAAATTTTACTATATATTCTTACCAAAATTGCGCAACTTTAGATACTGATTATAAATTCAAAACGAACCTCTGGGAAAATAATCCTCTTGACTTTTTTTCAACGCTTCATTTACAATTTTCTAGAAAAATATACACGTGCATCCTGCAAGGCGTGAAACTTTGTGCTTAAAATTCAAGCCCGGGTCTTTTATCCCCCCACCCCATCCGGAATCAACACGCTTCAAAAATTCAAATGACCTCGCATTGTTACAAAACTTGGATAGTCAGACATCTTACACCTTGTTTTTCATCTCATAAAAAATCAGCCCCTTTAGCAGACGGAAACACCCCCATTTACAAGGGAACTCCATGTTTTGATGTGAACCTACGGTAAAATACTGTTATGATACTTGTAGAGAACAGGTACAGTCATGTATGTTTTTAATAATGCACAAGTAAGTTATTATGCATTTATAGGACAGGTACGTTCATGGATGTTGTTATTAAATACAGGTACAGTCGTGGATGTAAGTAATAATGCATTTATAGGACAGGTACACTCATGGATGTTGTTAATCAGGCACAGGTACAGTCGTGGATATAAGTTATAATGCATTTATAGGACAGGTATACTCATGGATGTTGTGAATCAGGCACAGGTATAGTCGTGGATGTAAGTAATAATGCATTTATAGGACAGGTATACTCATGGATGTTGTGAATCAGGCACAAATATAGTCATGGATGTAAGTAATAATGCATTTATAGGACAGGTACACTCATGGATTTTGTTAGTCAGGCACAAGTACAGTCATGGATGTAAGTTATAATGCATTTATACGACAGGGTCACTCGTGGATGTTGTTTATCAGGTACAGGTACAGTCGTGGATGTATACATTTATAGGACAGGTACAATCATGGATGTTGTGAATCAGGCACATGTACAGTCGTGGATGTAAGTTATAATGCATTTAGAGGACAGGTACACTCATGGATGTTGTGAATCAGGCACAGGTACAGTCGTGGATGTACATTATAATACATTTATAGGACAGGTACACTCATGGATGTTGGGAATAAGGCACAGGTACAGTCGTGGATGTACGTTGTAATGCATTTATTCGACAGGTACACTCATGAATATTGTTAATCAGGCACAGGTATAGTTGTGGATGTAAGTAATAATGCATTTATAGGACAGGTACACTCATGGATGTTGTAAATCAGGCACAGGTACAGTCGTGAATGTAAGTTATAATGTATTTATAGGACAGGTACACTCATGGATGTTGTTAATCAGGAACAGGTACGGTCGTGGGTGTAAGTAATAAAGCATTTATAGGACAGGTACACTCATGGATGTTGTTAACCAGGCACAGGTACGGTCGTGGATGTAAGTAATAATGCATTTATAGGACAGGTACAGTCATGGATGTTGTTAATCACGCACAGGTACAGTCGTGGATATAAGTTATAATGCATTTATATGACAGGTACACTCATGGATGTTGTGAATCAGGCACAGGTATAGTCGTAGATGTAAGTTATAATGCATTTATAGGACAGGTATACTCATGGATGTTTTTTTATCAGGCACAGGTACAGTCGTGGATGTAAGTTATAATGCATTTATACGACAGGTACACTCATGGATGTTGTTAGTCAGGCACAGGTACAGTCGTGGATGTAAGTTATAATACATTTATAGGACAGGTACACTCATGGATGTTGTAAATCAGGCACAAGTACAGTCGTGGATGTAAGTTATAATACATTTATACGACAGGTACACTCATGGATGTTGTTTATCAGGCACAGGTACAGTCGTGGATGTAAGTTATAATGCATTTATAGTACAGGTACAGTCAGGGATGCTGTTTATCAGTCACAGGTACAGTCGTTGATGTAAGTTATAATGCATTTATACGACAGGTACACTCATGGATGTTGTTAGTCAGGCACAGGTACAGTCGTGGATGTAAGTTATAATGCATTTATAGGACAGGTACACTCATAGATGTTGTTAATCAGGCACAGGTACAGTCGTGGATGTAAGTTATAATGCATTTATAGGACAGGTACAGTCATGGATGTTGTTAATCACGCACAGGTACAGTCGTGGATGTAAGTTATAATGCATTTATAGGACAGGTACACTCATGGATGTTGTAAATCAGGCACAGGTACAGTCGTGGATGTATGTTATAATGCATGTATAGTACAGGTACAGTCATGGATGTTGTTTATCAGGCACAGGTACAGTCGTTGATGTAAGTTATAATGCAATTATAGGACAGGTACACTCATGGATGTTGTTAGTCAGGCACATGCACGGTAATAAATATTACTGAAATATGGTGTATTTAAGGACAGGTATAATTGTTATATATTTGGCGCATATTCATCTGCAGATGTGAATAAAGTATATTTTTTTTAAAATTATAAACTGATCCTTCTGGCTGTGTAAATGAGACACACTTTCACTGTATACTAACTGATGGATATACTTATTTTTTTATTGTAGTTCGAGGTAAATAGAGACATTGATGCTGTTTGCTCAAATATTTAAATTTGTTTGTCGGTCTATTTATTAACAAACCTTAAGAGTTTTTTTTTTATTTCCAATAATATCTTATTCAATAACGTTATATAGTGAATTGAATTTGGCAGCATGCACCACCTATTTTAGCCTTAATCCCTAAACCTTAACGCTTATTATATTCATAAAGTATGGTTTATCTTGGTAATTTAATTACTTTATTTGTTTTTATTAGAAATAATGTTGTTTCTAAAAATGATTTCGTACGCTGAAAATTTTCTGTGATTTTCAATATATTCTTTACATTTGCTATAATTAGCGTTACACTGTTAATGTTTCCCTTTTTGCGTTAACGGTGTTCCATACAGCAGATAAGATAACTCTACAGGATTCTTTGTGTGTATAAATATTCATTAGATATATTTTCTACCATTACAGTCTACAGTATAGATATAAACATATTTTATACGACAAAACAATCCGGATATTCCGACTTTAACATTAGCGTGCAGGTACAGTCATGGATGTCCGGTACCAGCATTGCCGAGTACAGTCGCGGATGTTAGCTGATTGACCCCACTCCAATAAGAATCTGAACAATAAGTATAAATTGACAAGTGATGACATAAGTAAGCTGAGTGAAAAATTGACATATATAAAATAATTAAATAAACTCAATGAGTCTTTGATGTCCTATACATGAAAAACAGTTAATTGCACTATGTTGTTTTTTAAACAGATTAGCAGTCCTTGAGACATGGCACTCTGTCTCTTTGAAATCACATAGAGTCCGAAAAGTGTGAGTCACTAATTGAATAAGTAACTTTGTACGAAATAAACTTTGAGAAAATATTACAAAATAGAACTGAATTTAAAAAGTTAAGTCAAAAATAAAGTTGTAATTAAACAGTGAATTTTGCACGGTGATACCTTTTTATTCATTATTAACATTTTTAACATTTGATAGGTTTGTAATATATTCTCTATAGGTTCCGTGTAACATGTACAACATTAAATTTTGAGAGAGTGATAGATGTTTAGGATAAAATCATGCAAATATATAGGAAATGTCTGAAATTTTAAGCGAAATTTTGCGAGAATTTTACCTTTGAAGCCCTATGTCTAAAATTTGACATCACTGACCCCCATGTTTTATTATGTCAAAATGATACTGAATACATATCTAGGCACCCTGGATCAATCTTATAAAATTCTTGATATTCAAAAGGTTTTAATTTCAAATCAAATTGTAAATATTATAGAAATTGTCTATTTTTAGTGCAAAAAGGTAAAAAATAAATAAATATGCAGTTTCGAACATCTTTTTCGTAATCTCTCTATTCAGTGTGACCATCGGCATAATTAAAAACAATATTTGAAGATATGAGTTTGCTTAAATTAATTAAAAACACTTACAACAAACCATAATCACTTTGAAATTGCTTTTTAAGTGCAAAGAGGTCAAATGAAATGGACCATGAATACTGCAGGCCTGGAATACTGACCCCCATTATCTTTATATTTTTAAAGTACAGCGCTGCCTCAAAAGTATTCGCGGAAAAACAAAATGGCGGCGTATTTTTTTATTAAATCATCAATTTATATAAACGAATCACGTCTAAACTTTTCGCTTGTTTACTAATTAAGAGTTATCTCCCGCACACGTATCACGTGGGTAAACACCAGACCATATGACGTATCATTGTTGTCGTCTGCTATTATTATCAAACGGTGTTTTCCAACATGGTGCGTAAGTCAAAAGAAATTAGTACTGAGCTTAAACAAGTGGTTGTAGATTTAAAACGGGAAGGACACAGAAACTGTGAAATTGAGAGATTGTTGAATATATCTGAGTCAACAATTATATAGATCTATATGGCAAAAGTTTTGCACGACGGGAAATGTGGAAAACTTACCCCGTTCCGGGAGACCTCCAAAAGTTACCAAACGAGCGGAGAGTAGACATTTTTAACACAGGATGTGCAGTAAATGTCCATCACAAGACTGTCCAAAGAATTTTGCACAAAAATAAGGTTTTTAGGCGAGTTATTAGGAAGAAAATGGTAGTCAGGGAGGTGAACAGAAAAAAGCGACTTTCGTGGTGTCTGGCAAGGAGGAATTGGTCAGTTCAGAATGAATGAGGCAAGTGATATTTAGTGATGAATCACAGATTGTAATAGGACAGAATAATCGCGTGTATGTGTGGCGTTCAGCAAATGAAGCTTACCGTCCGGAATGCATGTGTCCTTCATTTCAGAAACGAGTGACAGTAATGATATGGGGTTGCATATCGTGGCATGGTGTTGGAACTTTATGCAAAGTAAACGGAAATATAAATGCCGTTAAATATCAGGAAATTCTTGAAAACAACCTTTGGCTGGTTTTAGCTCGTCATTTCTCTGATGGAATGTATAGATTTCAGGACGACAATGCACCTGTGCATCGAGCAAGAATTATCGAAGAATACAAGCGTGACAATAATATTAATTGTTTGACTTGCCCAGTCCCCAGATCTAAATGTTATAGAGAATATATGGCTTCGTATTAAAAGAGAGCTTCAAAATACTGCCCGAAACATAAGGACCCCTGATGAACTGTTTAATTAACGCCATTAACGAACTGTGGACGTCTTATCTATGGCACGCCAAATTCACAAGAATGTGCTAAACATAGTTTCACAGTCGATAAACTAGGTTTATCGACTGTTAACTATAGTTTACGGATCGTAAACTATAGTTACCGACGTTAATCTATATTTCACATCTGTAAACTATAGTTAACGCGATAGTCTATGTTTCATATCTGTTAACTATAGTTAACACTGAAAACAATCATTTGCGGTTGTTAAACATAGTTTATCTGATAAATAGGGTTTTATGATCAGCAAACTCACGGTGTAGTACCTAAACGGCTGCTATTGGTAAAAATACGCGGTCAATGTTTCTATTCGAAAATTATACGGCTACTAGCTGAAAAAATGGCCGAAATAGTAAGTATTTTTCTTCGCACATTGAACAAAATGCTCATTTATTCAAATTGTTTAGCTAAGTAGTCTAGTTGACAACCCTTACGGAACAAAACACACATTTTAACACTAAAATATCAGTCTATTTTTCTACAACATTAAGAATTTACATTAAACTTATCGAATAACTGTCGTTGATTTGGGCACATGTCCAAGCAAACAAGTCTTTTGAACTTGATTGCGCCATATTTAAAGACACTTCTAAGAAATTGAAGCAACAGATTACTTGATATTAGTACTCTGCATAGTTAGCTGGTCAGAGTTTCCCATTTCAATCGTTTATTAAGGAACTATAAAGATTTTACTTCACAAAACTTATGTTACGGCTACTATTAGACAACAACACCGGTTTCTATTGGAAATGTGCAGATCCTAATTTTAACTGATGATGAAGTTACATCCCAGTTATGCATTGAATTAAACAATTATGTTCAGTGTTTCTATATTCTTTTGAATATATGATCCATAAATTATGCAACAGTAGATTCCTATACAATAAAAACTCACATGTACCATACTAATTGCATGTATGTATTTACTGTCATTGTCAATAAGTACTTTGGTCAATATTTTGATCGTTTAGTAAATGTTACTTTTTATGGAAATTGAATCGTTCGGCAAGAAGTTTTTTTTATTAACTGTTTATATTTACATTCAGTGTAACGGATTTCAATTTTCAATTCATCTTCGCTAGCCAAGGGTTTTCGGTCCACTCCACTCCCCATAAATGGAAGCAGAGTGGACCGAAAACCCTTGGCTAGCGAAGATGTTTTCAATTATATTATCTTTGTTGCCAAACTAAAACGTTTAATTTTTTTCCATTGAAAGCTATTTAAGTTCGAATAAAATAAAAAAAATGTATTTTTGAAGTGCTGTTTAGTTACCATGGTAACACTATTAAACTACTAGTATTCATTCGCCCATGAAAATTTTTCAATAATTGAAAAATTCACAATATTTTTATGCGAGTATTTTATTTTGTATAGCTGAAACTGCTGCAATCTCTTACAATTTGTGTTCAAAATAGCTTGAAATGGCCATTTTTCAATCTTTTGCTTTTTACCATGGCTTCCCGTCCCCATAGCAACCGTTTAAGGTGGTCTTGCGTCTTTATTCACAAAAGGGTATCAAAATACGAAATATGAAGAAAAACGCTGACTATGCGTGGCCACTGAATTTTGATATTTACGGAGAACTGATCTTTAAAAAAAGAGAAAGAATCATGCGGGATTAATAAAACTAATTTGATTCAATAATTAGGGATCTTAGTTTTTTATTGTGATTATATTAAATGATTTTCCATACAAAAAGAATTTTGCTAGCTTTTGTTCTACTCAATCTGTAAACACATTTGAGTAAAATAACACTAAAATCTAGACTTTTTCTCTCTTATTCAATGGTCAATATATATGTTTTCCTGTTAATTTATAATTTAATAAAAACATCCTCACGATAGGTAAAAATTAAATAAAAAAGACATTGTGCAGAATTGTCATTTCATTTACGAAGAAATACATAATATCCTAAGAGAGACTGATGTTGCCACCACAGGCACGTTACGTTATATATTTTTCTCATAATAAAAAAAAAAATACCCTATACCTAATAATACACGTGTATTATTAGGTATAGGGTATTTATTTTTTATTACGAGAAAAAATTATTATACTTTCTCATGCTCAAAAAGGCACTGACCTCCCCATGTATATTTAGTCTTTAAGCTAACTAACTTTTTGCCATCGAAACTAAGTATACACATGACTTGTCCAGAGGTTCAAGGAGGGGGGGGGGGGGGGGGGACTTCATAATAAAAAAAAATGTTCCCGTGACTTTCCACCCATTTAGTCAAAACTTTCATTTAGCAGCCGGTGCATTGTTTTCAGTTTATAGCCGGTGCTAACAATTTAATATTTCAAATAGCAACCGTAACTTTTAAAATTCATGTGTATTCCATATATTTCTTTTAAAATATACTTTCCTGTTCATTTTGTCTTCCTTGATGAATCAGAATAGATTTACACATATTTTCAAGGGTCATAACCAACACAATCTGCTTTCTGAATGAAAATATTAGCATAAAACTTTGTTTGTTGTGCCTTTTGATTCGTCACCCACGTAAGAAATTTTTCTATATTTGGTTACTTATCAGGCCATTTAGCAAATTACATTTATTATCAATTACAATAATTCCTTACATGTTCCGTGCACATGGATTGTTTTAAAATTTACTTGATTTTGGGACACTTTTCGTTGATTTTGTGGCGTGACCCATGAAATCTATATCAACTAGCAACCGTTCAATTTTCGAATAGAAACACCGAACGTCGTTTTTTTACCGATAGCAGCCGTTTAGGTACTACACCGTGAAACTACGGTTCACAAATCTTAATCACGCCGAATTCACATAAATTAGCAAAACATAGTTTCACAGTCGATAAACTAGGTTTAACGGTTGTAAACTATAGTTTACGGATCGTAAACTATAGTTACCGACGTTAATCTATATTTCACATCTGTAAACTATAGTTAACGCGATAATCTATGTTTTTCTGTATGGAAATACACGTTAACAATAGATTTTGCTGATAAATATAGATTCACATCTGTAAACTATAATTTACATTCGTCAACTATAGTTTAGAGTTGTTAATCATAGTTTCACAATCGTAAAACTATATTTATCAGATAGATGATGTTTTGCAATCGCAAATGGTTGTTTTCAGTGTTAATTATAGTTTTACACTTCTGAAACATAGTTTATCGCGTTAACTATGGTTGTGAAATATAGATTAACGGCGTTAAATATAGTTTCACAGATGATAAACTAGGTTTATCGACTGTTAACTATAGTTTACGGACGTTAAACTATGTTAACAATAGTTTATTGTTAACTATAGTTTACAAACCGTAAATTATAGTTAACGATTCGTTAACTATAATTAACGATCCGTTAACTATACTTTTCATCTGCAAAACCATATTTAACAGTGGTAAACTATAGTTTACGAATGATAATCTAAGTTTATCTGTCTTCAAATAACGTTAACGATAGATTTTGCTGATAAATATAGATTCACGTCTGTAAACTATAATTTACATTCGTTAACTATAGTTTAGAGTTGTTAATCATAGTTTTGACACTCGTGAAACTATATTTAACAGATAAACTATGTTTTGCAATCGTAAATGATTGTTTTCAGTGTTAACTATAGTTTACAGATGTGAAACATAGATTATCGCGTTAACTATAGTTTACAGATGTGAAATATAGATTAACGTCGTTAACTATAGTT
This sequence comes from Magallana ariakensis, assembly GCA_020458035.1. Lineage (NCBI taxonomy): Eukaryota > Metazoa > Mollusca > Bivalvia > Ostreida > Ostreidae > Magallana > Magallana ariakensis. Next base: position 11,721,600 of record CM035815.1, read on the forward strand.
TCGGATCTGTAAGCTATAGTTAACAGTCGAAAAACCTAGTTTATCGACATTTATCGACTGTGAAACTATGTTTAGCTCATTTTTGTGAATTTGTCTGATAAATGTAGTTTCACGATTTGTGAAACTATGATTAACAACTCTTAACTATAGTTTACGATTGTAAATTATAATTAACAAATGTGAATCTATATTTATCAGCAAAATCTATTGTTAACGTTTTTTACAGATAGATAAACTATGATTATCATTCGTAAACTATAGTTTGCATTCGTGAAATATAGTTTCACAGGTGTAAACTATAGTTAACGAATCGTTAACTATAGTTTCGGATCCGTAAACTATAGTTAACAGCCGATAAACGTAGTTTATCGACTGTGAAACTATGTTTAGCTCATTTTTGTGAATTTGGCGTGCCATACTTATCAACCCCAATATGTCCAAAACTTATATAATTCACTTCCAAGGAGAATAATGGCAGTGATTCGATCCAAAGGTTGCTTGACAAAGTATTAAAGTAAGTCTATTTATCATTTTTCGTTTTTATTTTAGTCCTAAACTTTGAAGCAGGGTTTGTTTACAAAGTCCGCCATTTTGTTTTTCGGCGAATACTTTTGAGGCAGCGCTGTATGTTTTGTCTACGGATTTCAATAATATAACGTACTTCTCAAGAAATTCTTGATACAACAACCTTGAGGAGTGGGATACCTTAATTAATGTAGTTGACTCATTTCCATTGGCCTTCATGACGTCATAGTATGACGTAACCTGGTACGGACGTTCAGTTTTGAATATAATACACGTTAGATCTATACATGTATTGAGATTGGTTAAAACAAAGTGTGAGAATCATTTTGATTACATTTTAAACGTCGATAAAAAAAAATGAAACAATTTTAATAAACTGATACTGTATACGTTAATGATGCCATATTTAACGTTATAAAAAATATATAGGCGAGCTACTATATTTTATAAGACATGCATGAGCCGCCCGTTACAATCAAAGAATATTAATCACTGCAGTTGTCATACCTTTCTCCTAAATACACCTGCCCTCCTCCAAATTCTTCCGTCAATGTGACAGAAATTTGAACCAGAAACGTGACGCTGTACTCGATTTCATCCTCCATCAACGCCTTCCTTTGACGTAACGACTCTACATTCAACGTTTTGCACATGCAGCCAATCATCACGTGCTGTTAGTCAAAAATACCTGACGTTTTCCAGGCATTGTTAATTTTTATATTTTACCCCCCTCCCCTTGACGGTCTGAAATATGACATTAATTTAACCGCTGATGTCATTTTTCGACAATCCTTAAACATTCTGTGCATGTACACAAACGTGCCAAAAGTATATGTCATTTTTTCCCCCTAACGTTATGTGTTTCATTGATAACAAGACTTATATTTAAAAGGATTTTTATTTTTTGTCAGATTCTGAAGAAATTTATATCAATTAAAGAAGATTCTATTTTCACTTTTTCACTTTTTTGAATTTGCACTTTTGACATACATTGAAACAGTTTGTAAAACCAGGGACGTATATACTAACGTCCCTGGTAAAATTTGATATTCAAACCCAACACGAAGATATTTCAAGTGCTCTATGTACTATATATATATCTATTGCAATACTAGTATGCGAGCCGAAAAATCTTACTTTGGATTGTGAATATCATATATCTCAAGAACTGAAGGTTGGAAAAATATTTAAATATGATGTCAAAAAGCTAGAGAAATTCTGAATTTATCAATCAAAGTCTTTTCAAAATCGGTCAAGGGAAAAATTTTTTAACGATTCTTTGAAAAATGTTGGTTTTCAATGAAATATATAGTGAAAAGAAAAGAATTGACATACTTTCGGCACCTGAGTGTATATTCATATATTTACATTTCCCAGTGTCTTTGCCTGTGATAACACTACGTATCGATTTTGTACTATATAACCCATAACTTTAAATGACGTATAATTGGGGCGCCAGCGGGGTTTGCTTATTTATAAAAATATTTAATCGTACAATGGCTTAAACTTATATAAATATAAGTAATAAGGAATCATTCTTTGAATATTATGAGATGATAATTTCGGTCGGGGCGTGATCAAATCTATCATAAAGCCCTTCGGGCTTTATTGGATCACGCCCCGATCGAAATTATCACCTCATAATACTCAAAGAATGATTCCTTATTCCTTATATATTCACAGACACAGGAGCATTTTATGCCAGTAACGTAATGATCGAACGTTCAATAAAACAGAAAACGTTCATTAGGCCTACTCTGGAATACCATTATATTAAGTGGTCAAGATGTTTATGGGTGGTTAACAGAACGATTTCTTCTCAGTTTCTCACAAATTCACCGGATATTTTTTCTCCCTGCGTTTCGGGTTTTGAGTTAGTTATCTATAAATACATCCTGTGAAATTTCGATAAAGGTAAAACTAATAAAAATGTCGTCAAAAAAGAAAGAAACGACTAGTGAACCAGCATTTGATCTCGAACAACAGTTTATTTTAAAACTTCCTCCGGTAAGTATTCTACAAAATATAGATTATTGAAATGATCGATATGAACAAGGCATCGGTCCCTTTTTGTAAAAAAACATTAAACAGGTTGGGCACCACCCCCGTTTGGTGGTTTGACTCCCATTTGGTGGTTAAATGCATTAATGGTATACCTATTTTACCTACCAAATAGGACTCATTTTTCGTTCATCTCGGATTACATTTTTCTGTAGAAAAAGCGCACCAAACGGGGGATGGTGTCCAACCTGTTTAATTTGGACAGGTTCTACTGTTCTACCCATTTTCTCTTTCAGTAGGGGGTTAAACATTATTACTAGTCAGATAAAATCAAAATTATATTCCGTTTACGTGTTTAGCCAGTTCTGAGTAGGGCGTTGATTCAATGGTACAATACAGGTTTGGCACAGCCCACCGTTTGATGGTTGTTAGTCCCCTACCGGTTTCACCGGAGGGGACTATTGCTTTCCATTTGCGTCCGTCTGTCTGTCCGTCCGTCTGTCTGTCTGTCCCACTTCAGTTTTCCACACTTTTTTTCTTTATGCGTTTGAGGAATAATATGAAACTTACTGAACAGCTTCAAAATGTCAAACTACTGATCAAGTTTACACTTTTGTAGTGTCTGGTTGACATATTTTTGAGAAAATTAATTTTTATATTCCAGTTTTTTAATGTTCGGGTTCGTTATCGGGTTCGGTGTATATTGAATAAACGAGGCCAGTATGTAGTCAGAAATAGTATTGTGCGTTACTTGTACCATTTCTTTTATCATTTCTAACAAACAGATAAGTTCTGTAAAATAGTGTCGAGCATTGTGTTGTAAATTTAATCGGCACGTTTTTTTTGTATTATTACAATCGGTTTCGTTATCGGGTTGGTCTGTTAATTCGGGGTACAGAAGACGGTAAGAAATGATATTGTGCATAACAGTGCATTGTTTTCACAAATTTCTACCAGCGAATACTTAATGGACTTGCGAAATTACAGGAGATAAAATAAAATAAAGAGTATCGTTTTACCCATTTTTTATTTAATTTCAATACCAACTATATAGTTTGAATTTCCTCTGTTCTTTTATCTCTGAAGCATAACATCTCGTTTATACCCGGTTATAGTTTTGAAATAGATGTATGCTTCGAAGCTTTCATAGAATAATACAAACCGGTAGGGTACGTGTATTGCTTATGCAATACTCTCAGAATGCTTGGTTTTTTTTTCATTCAAATCGGATAATGATATTAGGAAGAAAAAGTGCATATTGTTTACCATTGGGACAAGTTCTCTGAAATGTTAACTTCGTAATAAAACATTCTTGCAAAAAGTTCTATGCGTTGATTTTTGCGATGAGGAATTTATCATGCATTCTGGAAAATACCGTCAACTCATAACCAAACGGATTTGTACTCAAACAGACTTGTAATCAAATAGTCAAAGTTAAATCTACTTAAATTATATTATTATGCCTGCCTTCAAAGAGTGAGAGGAATTTATAAGTTTGTCAATATAATTAATGGTTTTTAAGTCACTTGAGTAAACTCACATGAACTATTGCTATCTGTTTTTGTCCGTCGTCCTGCGTTAACAATTTTACATTTTTAACTTCTTCTTAAAAACTACAAGGCCAATTGTTGCTATGTTTTGTGTGAAGCATCTCTATGGTAAAATGAATCAAAATTGTGAAATTCATGGCTTTATCACCCCGGGGCGCCACAGGTGGGGCCTAATATGCAAAAAAAAACCACCAAATTTTCAAAAATCTTTATCTCTACTCCACACATGTGACGAAAAAATTGATTGCATGGTTATGATGTCCATGAAGCCCTCTACCAAAATTATGAAATTCATGGCCCCTGGGTCAGGGGTTCTGTCTCTAGGGTGTGGCCAATATGGCCATATAATAAAATGTATTAAATCTTACAAAATCTTCTTTTCTAATCCGATATATATTTGTGAAAAACTAAATGCATGATTATGATGTCAATGAAACCCTCTACCAAAATTGTGAAATTCATGACCCCTGGGTCAGAGGTTTAGGCTCCAGGGTGGGGCCAATATGGCCATATAGTAAAAATGTATTAAATCAAAGAAAATCTTTTTCTTTAATCCGATATATATTTGTGAAAAACTAAATGCATGGTTATGATGTCCATGAAGCCCTCTACCAAAATTGTGAAATTCATGGCCCCTGGGTCAGGGGTTCAGGCCCTAGGGCGGGGCCAATATAGCCATTTACCGGTAGTGAAAATGTATTAAATCTTAGAAAATCTTCTTCTTTACTCCGACACATGTGGGAAAAAAACCTAAATGCATGGTTATGATGTTTACAAACTCCTCTACCTAAATTGTGAAATTCATGGCCCCTGGGTCAGGGGTTCAGACCGTAGGGGAAGGGGCAATATGGCATATCTAGATGTGCACGCTGGTTTGATTTTTCCCATTTGGGGTTAGTTAACCACTTTTCTGGGGGGTCAAAAGGGTGTGGGGTCTAACATTGAACCTTATGGGAAAAATCGACGACTCCATTGTAAATGGTTATAACTTAAAAACGGACAAAGATAATAATATAGGGTTTTCAGAATCATATATTGACTGTTACAGGTAATATTTAGGGTTTATAAGATCTGATCTCTGGGGTCATCCCCACCCCCAAGGAATTGGAAATGACCATATATCTCAGAAACTGTAAGAATCCTGACCCCTAAACCATATATATTCTTGTTTCATGTGTTAAGGAGCATCAAATGGTATGTAGGTCATGGGCCCCGGGGGTGGTTCGACCCCCTCAAACTGGAAGGGCCCAAATATCTTGAAAACGGTTGAGATCCCAACCCCTAAACCATATATATTCTTGTTCCTTGTGTTAAGTGGCATTAAATAGTATGTAGGTCATGGGCCCCGGGAGTGGTCCTCTCCCACCTCAAACAGGAAGTGCCAGAATATCTTGAAAACGGTTATAAACCCTACCCCTAAACCATATATATTCTTGTTGCCTGTGCTAAGGGCCATCAAATGGTATGAAGGTCATGGGCCCTGGGGCTGGTCTTGACCCCCTCTCAAACAGGAAGTGCACAAATATCTTGAAAACGGTTAATATCCCCACTCCTATACCGTATTAATTCTTGTTCATTGTGTTAAGGGCCATCAAATGGTATGTAGGTCATGGGCCTCAAGGGTGGTCCTGATCCCCCTCAAACAGAAGGGGCCCAAATATCTTGAAAACGATTAAGAACCCCACCCTAAACCATATATATTTTTGTTCCTTGTGTCAAGGGGCATCATATGGTATGTAGGTCATGGGCCCCGGGGATGGTCTTGACCCCCCTCAAACAGGAAGTGCACAAATAACTTGAAAACGGTTGAGATCCCCACCCCTAAACCATATATATTCTTGTTCCTTGCGTCAAGGGGCATCATATGGTATGTAGGTCATGGGCCCTGGGGGTGGTCCTGACCACCCTCAAACAGGTAGTGCCCGAATATCTTGAAAACGGTTAATATCCTCACTCCTAAACCATATATATTCTTGTTCCTTGGGTCATATTAGTTCACCTGATATATAGTAAAGGACCCCTGGGAACATCATGAAACTTTGTGGGTCATCCCTACTCTATATGATAGCCTCGTTCGTTTGGGAGACTTTATAATCGCCCCTATTATAATTACATCTTGTTCATATTATCATTGAATATTTAAGTTGTATGGTCAGAAGAGTTATACAAGTATTTTATCATTTGAAACAAAAACAGTTTTTGAACTTTCTAAATAAACAAATAGACTTGTTAATAGTAAAGTAATAATTGGCTTACCTAAATCACTGATAAGCAGTACATGTAAAATGATTTATATATAATGTATATATACCAGATGGTGATAATATTCTTTTATAGGTTGAATATTCAAAAGCTGGAACATGAGATATATGAGAGAATTATGAAGTTGGGTTTTTGTTGTGAGAGTTACTGTCTGCTCATGGTGATGGGGGATGAGAGGTTGTTTTAAATAAAACATGTATACTAGCCACCTTGTTTTAGTTTATCAATGAAAACATATTACACATAAAACCTATCTTCAAAGTTAACAAATATGGGAAAATTATTTTCTATCAGTCTTGCACCTTTTAAAGGGACCTGGACACGATTTCAGACGAAATTTTTATTTTTGATTTTTATGTATTAAACAGTTTACTTGTGTATTTTGAATAATTTACCAAAATTTGAATGTTAGAAGTCGTGTTACAAGCGAGATACAGAGGAAAGAAGTCGTTGTTATGTAAACAAAGCTCGAGTCTTATATTTGTTTACAAATAATGTAAAGTAAAGAAATTTCCATTTCTTTGACAAAATAACTTGTGGAAACAAGATAAACTTATTAAATGGGTTCATAAATAAGTTTATCAACAACAAAATGCAACATTAAATTGAAACTTTCACCAATTCAAGACATATGTAAACAATAACAGGACTCGAGCTTTGTTTACAAAACAAAGAATTTTAATCTCTGTTACTCGCTTGTAAATTTTGACAGAGCATTAAAAACATCCATATTGCCCATTCTAGACATTAAAAATGAAAAAAAAAAAAATTGAAAAAATTGAGCTTAAATCGTGTCCAAGTCCCTTTAATATCAGGTCATGCACTCTATTGTTTTAAGTTTTTCGCTAAAATTATACGTTTTATAGTCCTTTTTGGGAGTTGATTTTAATCAACTCTCCTATGCAGTTACTCAGCCAAACCGAAAGTGAAACAGTGTTTGGACCTAAGTACAAATTAACACCGCTGACAACATTTAATTCTTGAAAACAATCGATAAATTCGATGCAATGTATTCTAAAGCATAGTTTTTCAAGGACACTTATTTATAGATCCCTTGTAAATAGTCAGATTTTTAATGGTACGAACAATATAGATATTTTTTTTATATTCGTACATTGTATATATTCCTACGCCAGAGTTCAATATAGTTTTGTTCAACCAGACGCTCGTCTGTCTCCGTTAATCTCCGACAAGCAGTGAGCCTCTCTGCTTGTCGGAGATTAACGGAGACAGACGAGCGTCTGGTTGAACGAGACTAGAGTTCTATAGTGCTTGGATCCTTACAATTTCTCAGAAATATTTCGATTACTGATACGTAGTTTGATGGAATTAATTATTTGAATATTACATTTGATTCATATGGGGTTTTTACGAAATTCCTGTGGAAGAATTCATATTATAAAAAATGTGTATAATTCAAATACATATAGAAAACGGGGTCTAGGAAACTACTTGCCATGCAAAATAAGGTTCCCAACATATCGTTGATTTTAAAATAAATAATAGTCAATAAAATCAACTCCCGTTAGTACTTCAGTACTTTGATTAAAAGATTTCAGACAGGGAGGTAGTCATTATTACTGCAATATTAAAATTTGTCTACTCCAGAATGAAACTTAATTAAATGCATACATGAGACTCCTCGACAAGTTTGTGTATGGGCTATGGTACTCAGGTGACCGTTTAAGCCTATTGGCCACTTGTTTATATTTACAATCCAAATATCATTGTTTACCACTGGAGAAATACATTAATTAAGAGTCTGTTTGGGTATGAGTCAGTTTTCACTTGATTCCATTCTGGAATATGATCAATAGGTTTCTGTCTTCAAAAAGATAATTTTCTTCAAATACGACATGGCTCATTCATCGGACTTTCTACTTTTGATTTTTTTTGGCAGAAAATAAATGAAATAGATTAAACAATTGATATTACATCATATTTCATTAATCTATATCAATTAGCTTTGAAAAAGAGCAAAGCCACTATTACTAATTATATGAAGAGGTCTATTTGATATATCAGTAACACAGATTGTGCTTTCAGGGACCTGCAATGGCACTAAAACAGGATATTCAATCTTCATCTACCACACTGAAGGACAGACTGAGTATAGAAATGCAGCCTGACTATAGACATGCAAATGTCAGATATGGAAATCAGATTTTTCATGGAAAGGTAAAAACACTTACCAGTAAATATTTAATCATTTTGAACTACATATGTATATGTATAATCACCAATTTGAATTACTTTGTACACTGATAATTACCAACATTTTAGATGGTTGATTTGCCATGCATTGTCGAAACACTCAAAACAGTTGACATGAAGACATTTTATAAAACAGCTGATCTATGTCAGGTAAGTTAAACCAAATACTCTGAGATTTTGTTTAACATTTTTAGCTAAATCAGGATGAGTGAAATGAGTTTCATGTACATGTATGTAGATTCCTTATTTTACGCAAGTACTTAATTCCGCAATTTAACTGTTTTGCATCAAATCACAGGAATATAAAATCGTGATCACCAAATTTTTATTATAGTTTCATTTAGTTTACATCTGTCCAAGAAACAAATGCGAGATTTTAAAATCCGCGAAATGTGCTTTTTGCGATTTTACGCAGATATTAATTTTTCGCGTTTATTTAGAAGTCTACAGTAATCAGTGTCAGAAATCAAATTACAACTTGGACAGGCTTAATATCTTCATTTTTATTAAATCATATACATCTTATAAAAGTAAAATCAACATCGGGTTTTACTATCATTTGTAGATGTTGATATGCAAATCTGATGATGACACAAGTCAAGATGAAAATGAGAGTCCGAAGAAAAAGGAGAAAGATAAAAAATACTTATGGACTCATGGCAGTAAGCAATTCAATTTCTTCATGGTTTATGAAATTTTCCAATATGTATTATTGTTTTTCCCATAATTTGAATTAAGAAATAAAATGCTCTAAAGATTTTGATAAGTTAGATGTTGGGAAGTAAAAAGAAGGGAAAGAAAGCACACATTTTAATAGCTAAAACAGACTAGACTAAGAATAACACATTATAATTTCTTACTTAATCACAAAAAAAAATAATTTATAACTTTCAATATGCAAAATAGATGTACAGTACATGTATTAAGATTTGTTAGCATTTAAAAATTGTAATTTGATTCATGTCTTTGCAGTTACAAGGCCTTTAAAGAATGTTAGAAAAAGAAGGTTTAGAAAAACTCTAAAGAAAAAGGTAAGATTTTAAAAATGAAGGAAATTAATGTTTATAAAAAAGCAGGTTTTTAAAAAAACTTAATTATGTATATTTTTAACTGCAATGCTATTCTGTTAATTTAAGTACATGGAGCAACCTGATATTGAGAAAGAAGTGAAGAGATTATTTCGTACTGATGCTGATGCCATTGATGTTAAATGGGAGGTGATCACAGAGGAAGAGAAGCCTGAATCTTCCGGCCAAATGACGGTCAACAAGTCCAAGGGATCCAGCTTAAAGAGGACAGACACTGCCACTAGTCTGGATAACTATGGTAACGTCTTTTTATCTTCTTTTGTGAAAGTTTTCTTAGACATGATCTGTAATTAAAGCAGAAAAATTTGGTGAGTCAAGTGTAGATATTGATGGGTGTTAGGTATAAAGCCCCTGCATTGTTACTGCTTAAAGAATTAAGATTGCCAAAAAAGACTTCTTGCTAGTTTGATTGCAAGAAAATTCGGAATGTTGATATATTGCAGCCATTTTTGGAGATCTCAGTAGCTCAGATGAGGAAGAAGAAAAGGATATAAACATTATGGATAGTGGGGAGGATGACATGTCTAGACTCTCGTTTTCTCAACAACACATGAGTTTTGACAGCATGGATTCCTCCAATGTCGAGGGGCAGTATGCCACCACAGATGCTGACAATGGTTTGTTTGAGTTACTCTACTTCAGCATTTATAGGAATGGCAAAAGAGCATGAAAAAAATAATTACAACTTATACTGTTTTAATGAATCTGACTTATAAAACTGTGTCAATTGAAAAATGACATTGTACATACCGCAATGAGGTTAAATTCTGCCTTTATGCATATATTAGATGGTGTTTGTTTCAAAACAAAAAATCATGTTGAACCAGTTTATTAGATATTAAGGTGAGTTTGTTAGGTCTTATTATTTGTTGTTTCAATTTTTGTTGAAGATTAAAAATCTTGTTTCAATTTGTAGCCGAGCTACAGGGCAAGTTGAGCGAGCTGAAGAGACAGGTGGCAGAAATAAGGCAGAGGCGAGCGTCCCAGGAACAGAGTGAGTCCAGCATAACAGACCCCGAACAAAAGGTGAAAACATTGCACTACCCTTCGATGGAAAGTGTTGATAAGAGATGTTAGCAATAGTTGTGAATAATTGTATAGAGTTGTTCCCCATATGCCAACATCATGAGATGAGATCCTAAAATTGTCTCGAGAGCACTACCAACTATTGCTAGTCGAAAACTAGATTAGATAGTTACTGAATACTGATTTGATCTGTTCAAGTACACAGATCTTTTTGAAGCCAGTTCTATGCATTTTATCTACATGTATTTACAAAAAGGACAATAACTCTATTTATAAGTATACAAAAACCAAGTCCATCCATATAAACACAGATATTGGTTTAAAATTTTTGCATTTAATAAAGAACAAGAAGGACTGCCTTGAAAATAAAACTTACACCCTGATAAAGTTTTAATTATTTTTGAATGCTTTGGAAAAATATTGTACTGATTGGCAGTTACAAGTTAATATGGATAAAAGCAATGAAATGATTTTCTCCAGAAAAACAACAGTGAAAGATATGTATGGTTTTTATTATAAGCATAATATTGTACCTATAACAGATCAATATTAATACTTAGGACTAGTGTTTACATCAGATGGAAAGCTTACGTTTGCTTCTGAACAACTTTCAGAACGAGCTAAAAAAGGCATATCATGCACAAAAATCAAGTATACCTGGAAATAATTAAACCTTTCAGTTCAAGTGTTACTTAAACTATACCATTCAATGATTGTACCAATTAAAACATATGGATCTGAAATATGGACCACAGACTATAAATTAGATATAAAATCCTCAGAATGTTTTCCATTTGAAAAATATAAAATCATACTTTCAAAGATATTCTAGGTGTACATAGAAAAGCATCAACTTTAGCAGTCGATGCTGAACTAGTTTCTTATCCAATTGACTATTTAATGTTATGAAAACATGTTTAAAAACTATATCAGAGTAAGAAATATGGAATCAAATACCACATATAACAATGCACTTTTAAATGCAGCTTTCAAAGAAGACAAAGAGTTAGCTTTGAAAAAAAGTTTTACTTCATGGCAAAGCAAGATTTTTAATCTTCAACAAAAACTAAACTTGACATCGTTAGATATTTCCCATAAGGATTTGAGGTTTAAGTTAAATAAATTTTTTCTAATATGATCTTTGAACAATAAATTGAATTGAACAAAATCTCATCTTCTAACTCAGGAAAACTTTATTTCTACAGTAAAATATTAAATTCTATCGAGTATAAATTGCAAGATTACTTAAAGTTCCCCTTAAAAAAGCATGAAAGATCCCAGCTAACAAGATTAAGAATAAGTCCACTATCACTAGTTATTGAAACAGTTAGATATTGTAAACCCAATTATCCCTAAGGAAAAACGTTTATGCTATGCTTGTAAATTATTAGTCAAAAATTAAAAACATTTTGTACTTTACTGTCCTGTGTATGACAATCTTCAATTTCAATATTGCAATTATACTGTGGTAGTGATCCCATTAAAGAAATTGTTAATCCATGTGATTATAATACTACAAAACGTCTATGTGTCTACTTAAACGCTTTATGCAGAGAAACCAGTTCCAGGGACTATAAAGAATTGTATAAAATTGTCTTGCATGCTATAGCCTTTATGTTATAATATTCTTTTGTCTGTCATTTGATTTCATTTTGACTGTATGTCAACATGGTGATGTCAATAAATTGAATTGAATTGAATTTTTGGGTTGTCTGCATCAATAAAATACAAGAATACATGTATTTATTGAATTGGAACAGATCACAAGAGCAAGTGTGACAGAGAAATAAGCTAAATACCAGATTTTGAAATGTAGACACACATGTTTTTTTTACTGTAATTGCTCATTCTCATGTACATATATGTAGTAAACACATTGTCTTTTTCAAATAAACAAAAAATGTAAAGATTGATGTTGGTTAATAACTATCGCAGTAGGCAAATTTCAGATTTCCACACTTAATGAAAAGTTTAATTTTGATATAACATAACATGTAATTACGAAAGACGAATAGGGCCACATAAAAAAATTTTTTTATCTCGTAATTACGAGATCTTTTCTCGTAATTACGAGATAATTATCTCGTTATTACGAGAAAAGATCTCGTTATTACATGTTAATTATCTCATAATTACGAGAAAAGATCTCGTTATTACGAGATAATTATCTCGTTATTACGAGAAAAGATCTCGTAATTACGAGAAAAGATCTCGTTATTACGAGTTAATTTTCTCATTATTACGAGAAAAGATCTCGTAATTTCGAGATAATTATCTCGTTATTACGAGTTAATTATCTCGTAATTACGAGAAAATATATTGTTATAATAAAATACATTGCAGTTGTTATTTGATTTATTATTGTGAAAAATACATACACAATAAGTGTTCCTCGTTTACCAGAATCCTAGCTTCCAAGTCGATTGGTTCTATTTTGGATTTTTTCCAGAAACGTTTATTTAATTTTTATTATTTTTAAATAACAACGATCATAATTTATTGATTTCTACATAGAATAATCGGATTTGATATTTTATCTTATATGAATAAGTGGAAAGAACTTCGTGTTATTTTCCACGTATATTACAACTCGACTCCGAAGTAAATACCAAGTAGTCCTAGTCATAAAAACACAATTCCATTAGTTACAGAGAACTATTAGTCATTTAATTTATTTATCAATCTGCTTTGCTCCTTCTCTCGAATATTTTCTTTTAACAAATTTAATGAATTTCTTAATATATGTTCATTCATTTTACATAAAGAGACTTAGACAGTACATGTAGAACAATGAAATGCATCATTTTATATAGATTTTTTCTCGTAATAACGAGATCTTTTCTCGTAATAACGAGATAATTAACTCGTAATAACGACATCTTTTCTTGTAATAACGAGATCTTTTCTCGTAATTACGAGATAATTAACTCGTAATAACGAGATCTTTTCTCGTAATAACGAGATAATTAACTCGTAATAACGAGATCTTTTCTCGTAATTACGAGATCTTTTCTCGTAATAACGAGATAATTAATTCGTTATAACGAGATATTTTTTCGTAATTACGAGATAATTAACTCGTAATAACGAGATCTTTTCTCGTAATTACGAGATAAAAATATTTTTTTATGTGGCCCTATTCGTCTTTCGTATGTAATACTATCTGCACTGAAAATTATACAAAGATCGAGTTTTAGCCCAAATACAACATATCCATGCACTTTTAATATGGTATATTGAGATAAGAACATTTTTTTTTTATTCTCTGATATATTTTCTTAGTATATTGTTCTTCCCACTGTATTCAGGTCAATTATTGTTTAGATTTATATTTATTTGTAAATTTCTTTCTTCAGGAAAAAGCTCAAGCTCTTTTGAAAAAGATAATCCAACAGGAAAATGAGAAACTACAAGAGGTAACACAAAATCTTAATCATTTTTTTTTTGTGACAATATTTAAAAAAAAAAAAATCGTATTATAAAATAAATCAACATTATCCCAGTCAAGTTAACATAAAGTACTGGCATTGAAGGTTTAGTTGCAATGTAATCATTTGTCAAAGTGATTATTTTAAGATTTTGTTTAGAAATCTTTATATAAAAAAAATATAAGGGAAATGAATAAGATAGTGAATCCCTTGAGTCAATTATTCTGCATTCAAATTAACATTTTTGCTCTTATTAAAAATGTAATTTTTACCATAAGATTTTGTTTTAGTCCTGTCAAAACATTTCTTTAATTGAATTACAAAATTTTTAAGATTGAAAGATTGGTTTGATTTGGAAATCTATTGAATATCAGGATTTTTCTAAATTTAGTGTAGTTTGTCTTGTCATTTTTTCAAAAGTAAATAGGCAAAAACATTGGGGTCAATGATTTTAGAACGTACAAACTATATTTGTATTTTTTTTTCTGTTAGTCAATTAGATAATTTTGATTTTGAATGTTAGCAGGGTGTACAAAATGTGTTCCAAATACCTGATAATTTTCATGATGACTCAATTTTCATTTTTTTTGAGAATCCCATTCATGTCACAATCAGCTAACTGTGTAGGAGTGTAACAAGTAATGAGTGCCTGGAAAATGATGAGTTCTCCTAGTTTTAGCTTTAAAGGAATAAATATTTAAATTGCATTTAAATCAAACTATATAAGCTTGTTGGAAAATATTCTAAATACAAATGAAGATAATGAATTGATTCATATTATGTTCTAGAACTCACATCAAATCTCAAGGGTTAATGTCTCTTTTCCTTTACCACATAAACATATTACCCCACTGTTAATCAACCAGTTAGTTTAATACTTTTAACTTCATGAAGCTACTTTAAAACAAATCATGTGGAAAATTAACTTTAACACCATCCTAACCCACTATTGTGGGAAAGATATACAATTGTAAAAAAGTAGTAAAAAATGTCAGCTCCATGCCCTTATAACTTTTATGAGGTCGTGGCCTCTCATTAATACCTATCCATTGTTTGCCCAGATTCTTTAAAACTAGAAATCATTTAAAAATGGGTTACATTGTACAGATGTACTGGTGAACTAGAACCCCCTCCCATTTCCTTAAAAAGGGACACCCAAAATTTGATCTCAGAGGGAGAAAAATGAGCAACTTAAGTAATTTAAACAAAAACCATCTTGAATCCCTCTTCTGTGCATGCAAATTTTCTTAATAATATGAAATATGAAAGAAAAGTTTTGCTGTTATCTAAAGCCATCCAAATAAGAAATCTCAAATGCATGTAAAATCTGGTGGGTCTTGGAAACCAAACGAGGTGAATAACCTCTTTTATATCATTTAAATTAATTCACACAAGTAATGTTTCAAATATTTGTTTTTCCCAGGAGGGTATTCATTGTGAAATAGGTTGAGAGGATAGGTCTTCTAAACAATTAGAACTGCATGGATCATCTTATTATGTGTGGAATTGATTTTCTGCTGGATGCTGTCACTTCAGTGCTTGTTTTAATGAGGAAAAATCTTTGATTAATTTTGCTTCTTTGTACATGTAATTGGAAAACATCTGTACCAAACATATAAATTGATAGCAACATTACCCTTTATAATTTAAGGTCTTCTTAAAAATAAAGCTAGGTTATGATACATAATGCATTTACCAACATAAAAATTACAAACAGAATTAATTAAGCCTTGCAGAGAGAATTTAAGATATAAATTATTTTTGTTTTTCAAATGCAGTATACCGCACTGCATTTTACATGGTAATGATCCTGTGAAAAGGTGAAATTTTAATGTGTCAAATGTTTGAAGCATATATCAATTCAATCCTGTAGTCTGAATTTCACAGAAATTTCAAAAAGTTTGAACTTACATATTTTTTTATTAAAACCTCCATATCTTCCCAATTTTTGTACAGAAAAAACATTTTCTACAACAAAACAAGTTTAGTGCTTAAAAATCAAAAATAAATTTTGATTTTCTATGAATTTTGATTAGGTTGGTAATACGGTATCTAAAGTTAAAACGCCAGTACTTTGATCAGAATTTTTTTCATTTCGGGTACATGTATGATTCCTATATTTGATATGATAATGATACACTGTAAGTTTCCTGAAATCGGTAAATTCAGTTGTATATTGATTTATTTCATTTTATGTTCAATCGATGTATATTTACTATGTTCATAAAAGTTTGATTTAACCTTAAATTTGCATATTTACGTTCTGAGAAAAATCAATACCAGACTGTTGTTGTTGTCGTGATCAAATTTGGTTACTTTTTATTTTAATTGCATGAATATTAATACATCTAGTCAAGCTTTTTTTATATTAACACCAATTATAACATCATCTTATACTGAATAATCCAAGATCCTTAGATTATTGCAATTTGGAAGTTGATATATTAGAAAATTATTATCATTTATAAATGGGGCATATAAGTGCACTTGTCCTCCTCAGCTGATTAAGGATTTAAGATATGATTTTTGCTAGTATCAAGAATTCTTTGATGAAAATAGTATGTTTAAAGCACCAGGATCATGTCCTTATTTGAAGTTCTACATTAAGCAAACCTCAATAATTGACTGTATTGAACCTTTTTAGCTCACCTGAGCTGAAAGCACAATTTAGCTGTCCTGTTCTATATTTCATGTTGATGCTAAAGTTGTAAGTTGTGGCAGTAACCTTTTACTTTTTCATACTTTTTTAAACTATTGAACCATTTTTAATTAAACTGAACACAAAGCACCTATTGGTGAATGGTTTTTAAGTTTATTTAGATAAAGAACAAATTCCCCTTTCAAGAAGCGATTTATAGAAAATGAAATATTGTAGGGTGTTCTTGTCAGGAATTAACAAAAAACTAGTAGAACCAATACTTTAAAATTTGAAGCTTTCTTAGTTATAGAAGATTCAAGTTTGTTTTAACCACGACCCTAATGGGCCAGGCTGAAGAGGCCATAGGTTTTAAGAGCTGATCATAGGAATAGATTAAAAAAAAGATTTGGAAATATTCTGAAGATCATGGTAACTAGACCTTCAAAGGGGGTCTAAATTTTGATAAGTATAGATAAAATCTCTACCTGTGAGAAAGGAAGAAATCAGTATAAAGAATTTAAAGATGATTCACACCTGGTCCTCGAAGTAGGAGATGGCCATAATTGAGTGGGATATTCATTGATATATTAAGGAACAGATTTTAAAAAAGGAAATGGAGATTTTAATTATTGTGAAACCTGTTTGTAAATTACCAGTAGCTTAGAACTACATGTAGCATGCAAAATACTATATTTAATCAAACCATGAACTCTTAGGGTCAGAGAGAGACTTCAGTTGGGGGGAGGGTTCCCACTGTATGTAGAAATGTTTTGTAGAAGATAAGGGATACTATTTGTAAATTAGCTTGTATTAAGGAGGCCGACTTTAGTTTTCATTGCGCACGTTTTTGTGCATTCTAGTAAAATGCAGTGTATACATGCTTTTAATGAAAAATTTTCGATATCATTTAAAAGATTGAACACAATTAACAAAATACAGATAAAAATATTTATATTTTTAAAGATGTAAATTGATGTAAATTACCTATGGTTAGAAAATAAAGAATTTTGCTATAATTGTAGTTTTTCAACAAAAAAACCCAAAGCGGCCTCCTTAAGATGTTTCACATTTACTCATACCATACTTTTTGAGGTCATATCTATAAGTGCCATAAAAGAGAAGGGAGTTGAATAGTGGTTCAATTTAATGAGTAACACTGGTATTAAAAACTTATTCTGAAGAAAATTGAGATGAGCTTTTAAAAATAAAACTGCCAAAATGTGGCCAAAGCACACCTCCACTTTTGTACATGTATCATACAAGCAATACACCATGTAATGTTGACAATCATTCAAACAAAATCTTGGCAATCATTTAAACAAAATGTTGACAATCATTCAAACAATACACCATGTAATGTTGACAATCATTCAAACAAATGTTGGCAATCATTCAAACAATACACCATGTAATGTTGACAATCATTCAAACAATAAGATGCCTTCTTCTATTTTTCATGCTGTTGTTAAGGTAACAAGAATATGAACACAGTTTTCATATGAAATATGGGAGAAAATACTGGAAAAGAATTATTTTTTGTAAATATATTAGATCTAAAACCAAATAAAATTACTGGTACCCGGTAATTGAAATTTCTGTTTGCCAAATTTTATTATCATTCTTTCATGTTTAAAACTTAAATCTGATTGGTTTAGATGCAGTTACCAATCCGTTCTATTACCCTCAGCGTTAGCAACACACTAAGGAACGGGTAACACTACTATAAATAGTGCCTGTTTGGGAGGGTACCAGTTGAAATTGACACCCCGAGAAACCATTGTCAACCGACGCGAAGCGGAGGTTGACAATGGTTTTCGAGGGGTGTCAATTTCAACTGGTACCCTCCCAAACAGGCACTATTTATTTTATTATACTGAATGTCTTAATTTTATAGCAAATTTTACTGCTTTTATATAGAAAATACATGAGTTCTATGACGAACCGTTCGCGCATAATTTACGCGCATGTAACAATTCGTTCTATCGGCTCGTTGCTAAGTGTGTTGCTAACGCTGAGGGTTAGCAACACACTAAGGAACGGGTAACACTACTATAAATAGTGCCTGTTTGGGAGGGTACCAGTTGAAATTGACACCCCGAGAAACCATTGTCAACCGACGCGAAGCGGAGGTTGACAATGGTTTTCGAGGGGTGTCAATTTCAACTGGTACCCTCCCAAACAGGCACTATTTATTTTATTATACTGAATGTCTTAATTTTATAGCAAATTTTACTGCTTTTATATAGAAAATACATGAGTTCTATGACGAACCGTTCGCGCATAATTTACGCGCATGTAACAATTCGTTCTATCGGCTCGTTGCTAAGTGTGTTGCTAACGCTGAGGGTATGAGAACGGATTGTCAACTGCGTCTAAACCAATCAGATTTCAGTATTTAACATGAAAGTATAATTAATAAAACGAATTGTTACATGAGCGTAAATTATGTGCGTACGGTTCTCTGTAGAATTTACTTAAAAAAATTTAAAAGCAGTAAAGTTTTCTTTAAAAATAAGACATTCAGTATAATAAAATAGGTAGTGCCTGTTTGGGAGGGCAACAGTTGAAATTGACTCTCCTTGAAAACGATTGTCAACCTCTGCTTCGTGTCGGTTGACAATGGTTTTCTCAGGGTGTCAATTTCAACTGTTACCCTCCCAAACAGGCACTATTTATATAATGTTATATACTGTATACAGGGCTATTTTCACCTCGTGTTATTTTCATTCTTTTTCACTTGCAAATGATTTTGCCCCGCCTTGAATTTGCCCAAACAAAGTTGTGCTTAAGAGATAATATTTATACCCCCGCAAACGAAGTTTAGGGGGGTTTATTGGTTTCACCCTGTCCGTCTGTCTGTCTTTCCGTCTGTCCATCTGTCCGTATGTCTGTAGACGCAACTTTGTCCCCCCTATAGAATTTTTTACTACTGCATGGAACAGTCTGAAAATTTGTACATATGTTGAACACCATCTGAAGATGTGCACCTGCAATTTTTTTTTTAAGATCAGACAAGATTTAATGATTTTATGACAGTTTTCATTTTCCTTATTCTATATCTTACAGACTTTATTAATTAATAGTAAACACTCTAAAATATATTTATATTAATACATCCAGATGGAGGTTTTTTGTCTTTATTTCTTAACTTAATTATTTTTTATAAGTATTCTATCAACTGACAATGCAAAATTTTTGTTTGTCATTGATAAATTCTTAGGAGCTAATAAGAACATCAAAGACAAGTGTGGCTGAATTCATTTGTCCCAAGGGGGCCATTATCTGAGCCATGGTTTAGATGGAGCATGGGTTTAGGGAAAATTAATAATCTGTAAAATGGGCGGTGGTTTTGGGGTTATTTTAATACTGCTTCATGTAAACCAAAAGTTTCTATCATTGTCAGGAAATAAATAATATCATTATTAATAAAGAAGTTAGGCCAAAATTAAAATTATTTATGTTTCCCCTAACGCGACCGACCCAATTAGAATTTTCTCCGAAAAAGAAGTTGAAGTCGCCTTGTATTCGAGTTCAAGATCGTGTAAATTAACCCCAAACGTTTCCATAGCCTCAGTTAACCACTGTTGTGATCATGTTAAAAATTTGCGATTGTCTTATCTTTTATGGGTTACAATATGAATACGGGTGCTGCAACATATAGCCTACTGTGCATTGAAAATTACAACTGATGTTTACTACTTTTAGTGTTGATATGTCAATTAGTTGGTATCTTGTAATTAGTTAATAACTTTGCCAAATTAATGCTAAATCTGCCTACAGTTATCTTAAAAATTAAAATGATCCTCTAAACAACGGTTGTAATTGGGTCAAATGGTTGGACTTATACCTCCAAAATACACAGAAGTACATAGACTGATTTTATTTGTCATGTAGCTAACACCATGAACACAATTACAAAACATTTCATCTATAAATTATATGAATACATCAAATTAATTGAATTTAATAGATTGGATAAGTGTTTTAAACTTTTAGAAGTTGTTTTAATTTTTATCGACTTGCTTAAATTCTAATCCAATTTTAATTAAGGTTGAATCTGTGTATATCATCATTTCTGTAGGTTATGATGTATCAAATAATGACAGTCTCCCTGATTTCTCAAACTTCTCCCCACTTTTCTGTTAGGGAGAAATTAGTCTCCCCAAAAATAGGTTGCTACCTGTTATATGAAAGACTCTTTATGTTGTGAAAAATTTAAACAGTTCTCTTAAATTCATCATATTTCAAATAAACCGAAACAAAAGTTGGTTTTGGTAATTACTATAAATAAAGTGAAATTGGGTAAATTCACAAAAATCTTTATTATCTTAATATTGTTTTCTTCCCTGACATTATGTTTCAATTTCCATTTTTAATTTATAATGTAATTTTAATTATGCCCTGGCAGAAAAAAAATTATTTACCTACCTACCTACCCAACTTCAAAATTTAGGGTCGGGTTAGGGGAAACAAAGATATTTTTAATGATGGCCTTAGCTATTTTTAGAAGCTGTTTAAATTTATTAGTCAAGTAAATTGATGAAGTGACACTATAGGGCATTAATTTAAATCAAATTCAAAATTACTGATATGATTGTAGTGTTTTGGCAATTTTAAAATTGTTTATAATATTAAATTTTCTTTTTTTCATATTTTTACATAGTATGCTAATTATGATGTTTTGGGATTTTATCCAATTTAACAAGCTCATCAAAGAAAACCATAGTCCTATGGGATCATTTTTCTGATATGGCGTTGCATTGTACCATAGGAGAAAGTGAGGAAAATTTGAAACAACTAATTGCATCTGTCAAGACTCTGATTAGAAAGATATTCAAAGTGTTATCAACAGAAGAGCATTGCTTGGCTATTTTCATTTACTGCAAAGGGAGGGGTTATTGTCACTTTGTTGGTTTTTCTTTAAAACAATGAAATAAAAAAATATCACCAGATACATAAATTTGTTAATATATTACTGTTATACATATGTATTTACAGTAAAGTTTTGAAAATTTTTATTTTAATTTTTCTTTGTTAACTTATTTAGTTTTTTACAATTCTAGAATTTTTTTTTATTTATGTGTCGCAAACCTTTATTATACAATTCAATTATTTGTCCCATTTTAAATTAGCCTTGTTGAGACATGAGAGTTCACCCAGTCTTATTTTCGCCCACTGACAACGAGGGCGAAAGGGGCGAAAATAAATCGGGGGCGAATATATCCCTGTATACAGTGCTTTTTTCATTTTATTTTTTGAACAACCTCTGCGGAGTTAGGAAGTTTCAAGTTTTAAACATCAGTTATTCCTGGATCACTTGTTTCTGTATCTAGATGTTCCAGAGGAATTGATTGGTTGAATTAGTGCTATATGCTATGAGTCAGCATTCTTGATGTTTATTCCACTCTCTATTAAACAAACTAAATATACAGGAAGTTAAAAACTTCAATATGATGATGCCATATTGATTTTATTCTTAATGAATGAATATAAAATTCTAAATCAAATGTAAATTGGTTTTGTGAATGGTCCCAATGTTTATTCGTCACGTTTTCCTTCCACGTGTTGTTATCACTTCACGTGAGTTCAAGAACCAGATATATTGTGAAAAAAAGACCTCCTCTTTACACCCTCAAAATGGGTGAAAATCAATTAATAATTGATAAATCCTACTCATTGTGTATTATAACAAAAAGTATATAGAGAGTTGTTAGAGAGAGGGCTATAGTTCAGAGGATAATGGATGTTAGAGGAGAACATCCATTATATTAGAAATCAACATCCATTAGGACCACTAAGACCAATCAATGCAATCTTGTTGAAAATAATGTTCTCATGCTCTGATAAAGTCCAAAACTCAATTCAATCTATGTATTTACACAGTACATTTAATTTGTAACTATTGTTTGACCTATCTGAAAAAATCAAATGGTTTAATTCATTCAGTCCTTCTGCGAACAACTCTTCTCTCATCCTGTATTGATATCATCAAATCTATTCAGAATGTACCAGTGTGTGCGCTTCATGAATAACAGATTGTTTAAAGTTTCCAACATTTGAAACTCATTTGCATATCGTGCAGTTTTAATTTTTTTTCCACATTGACATAACAAACTGATTTCTACTTTCATGCAACAAAACAAAATTTTTTAAACTCAAATATCATTCAGCATGCAAGTTTTGTGTTTTAAGTTTGATTGATTTGGTCCTTTTTTATGCAGTAGTTTTATTTACATCTTATTCAAATATATTGCTAAATAAATTTTGCTCAAATAGTTTTCCTTACTAAAATGATTCTGGGTTTTTTTTTGTATTTTTTTTTTAGAGATTTTGATACTAAATTGAGGATTTGCAGCATAAAAAAGGACTGATAGATGAAGTGTTGTATCTAGTGACTTTATTTTTTTGTTGCTGTAGTATTTGTGTGCTTATGTTTCTTTTTAAATTGTTTCTTCTGCTCAGTATGAAATACTGTCTTCAATGTTGTCGCAGTCCTGAGAAAAGATGAAAGTTGCTGGTAACCATGGCAACAAAAAGTGACAAATGGAGCCCTAACATAAGCAGATTGGATTCCATTGAATGGATAGGAAAGAAACATCGAAGCTTGACATTAGAGATCTGGATACCAGGAATTGAATGTGGTTAAACTTGTGATTGTTGTTATAAACTAGTCTAAAATGACTAAAACTGAAATTCATATTTAGGATACCAAAGGTACACACAGTTTACAATCTTAGTTTTGTTGTTTGGTACCTGTACTGTTAACTGTAGCTATAAGATTATGGTAATACATTTGTAACAGTTTAGTCTAGTGATTGCCACTGATTGTTGTTTTTATACATTGTTGTATAAAAGCTATATAGGAATAAAATGGAAACTGTGAATTACAATATTTACAGTGTCAAATTATTATACATTCATGAAAGTTAGAAACTGTAAAAAAAAAAAAACACCAAAAATGAATAAAAAAATATATCAATTTAAAATTTTGTATCTTTTTTGATGGATGGATGCAAGTATCCTTATTGGAAAAGTAATGAGTAAAAGGTAGGAATGTTGTAGCTTACTTTCAACATTTTTTAATGTTTGATCTTATGCTTCTGATGAGGATGTATATATAAGCATTGCTGTTGTACATCAGTCAGTGCAGACAGTTCACAGTGAAAACAGACTATGGAATTGATTTGTTTGAGGAAATACAAACACTTTTAAGAAATTGAGCTTTTAGATGAACAAATTGTACTGTAACTAGTGAGAATTCTACATATTTACTCTGGCTTCAGCCCAGATAAGATTACATTTAAAATGTAATTTAATGTGCATCATTTTTAGGCTGATTATGTCTGATAATCCCTTGGAACAGTAGCTGATACTGCTGTGTAACAAGGTTTATACTATATGCCTTGGTAGAACGATCAATTGTTTTAAATGGGAGAAAATAGGTGTACCAAAGTTTTTTCATTAATATTGGATGAAATAGATAGTTTTTCCAACCTGAGGGTTATTAGATATTAATTCCTATTGGCATAAACAAAGATTGTTAAACTTGCAGCTTGGATGTCAAATATTTATTCAAGGATAAACATAGTAGTTGAACAGTAGATCAAGCTTGTATGATGAACAAATTAGGACTTTTATTGTATTTTCCTCATCAAAGAGGATAATCATTGCAATTTGTTTACTTTCACTATGTGGTTATTAGAGAGGAATTTTGTTTGCTTGAAGAAAAAAAGAATAAGATGCTTTTTGAATGGGGATGAACAAATGGACAAAAGAATATAGATTTAAGATAGCTATGTGTGCATAAAGGTGTTTAGTGTTTGCAGTGCTGTGGATTTTCAATTCAATTCAGTTTATTCACCCAAACCATTAACATTCAATGGTACATGAGGTACATATAACATATTTACGTTAAATAGTATTATTATACTTTCATGTTAAATACTGCAATCTGATTGGTTTAGACGCAGTTGACAATCCGTTCTCTCTCCCTCGCACGCTTAGCAACGGGCCGATAGAACGAATTGTTACATGCGCGTTAATTATGCGCGTACGGTTCGCCGTAGAATTCACGTCTTTTCTATATAAAAGCAGTAGAATTTGCTATAAAAATTAAGACATTCAGTATAATAAAATAAATAGTGCCTGTTTGGGAGGGTACCAGTTGAAATTGACACCCCGAGAAAACCATTGTCAACCTCCGCTTCGCGTCGGTTGACAATGGTTTTCTCGGGGTGTCAATTTCAACTGGTACCCTCCCAAACAGGCACTATTTATATAATGTCAAGGGTCTAAAAAAAAAAAAAAATATATATATATATATATATATATATATATATATATATATATATATATATATATATATATAATATTATAATACAACATAGTAATACATGTGTCAATAAGTATAAATAAGAGAAGAAAAATAGTAATAATACAAAGAGTGGTAGAAAAAGTGGATGATCATGTAGAGTTCAGAGTTTAAATGGTATTCAATATACGCAAAGAGTAATATTAATAACTAAATAGTTTAGGCTGGACAGCAGACTTGCCCCTGGATGTTCAAAATAAAAGTGCTTAATTTTTTCAATGTTTTTATGTTTGATGTTGTAAACAGTTCCCTAAATTTTAATGTATTTGGTTTATGACAGTACCTGGTTGGTAAAAATTGTTTACGTAAATTTGAGAGGGATTTGCACTCGAGAATAAAATGAAATTCGTCCACTAATTTACCAATATTACAGAGTGTGCAACTCCTGTCATTTAAAGGAATTCCATACCATCTACCGGTTTCAATGGGTAAACGGTGGTTAGATGTTCTGAATTTGATAAGTGGTTTCCAAAATTTTTTTTGTAAGAATGCTAAAGTATTTTTCAAATCCAAAATTTTGTATATAAATTTTATATATTTGACCCTTGGATGAGTTATCTATATCATTTGCCCATTTCTGAATAAACTGGTCCTGTAATCTTTGTTTGATGGCAGCCGAAATCCACTTAACAGTATATGTTGCTGTACTTTGTTCTGTCCAGATATTAGAAAAACCACAAGAATCTAAAGTATGTCGTATAAAATCAGTCCATGGATTTACATAGTCATTATTGTACATATATTGATTTGCTAAAAATTTATAAACAGTAAACACAATCTTATTTTCTTGACCTTGGATCATTTTTGTCCAATAAGAGATCATTCGAGAATATACAGTGACATATAAAGGATAACGACCTGATTCACCATAGACCATATAAGATAGCGTACTACTTTTCAAACATAAAACATATTTTAAAAATTTCAAATGTATTTTTTCAATAATATCTATATTCTCGTAACCCCAAATCTCACAACCATAGAGCAAAACGGGTACTACTACTTTATCAAACAAATTAAATTGTTGTTCTATAGGTAGATTAAAGAGTCTTATTTTTCTAATAATACTATACATAGATTTCTGTGCTTGCTCGACTAAGTGCTTTTTGGCTTTACAAAAAGATCCACTTCTGGAAAATACAATACCCAAATATTTGAATTCACTCACAATTTCAACAACATTATTATTATAATAAAATATATTTTTAGGCTTAGGGCCTTTTGAAAAAACTAATATCTTTGTTTTTTCTACATTGACATTTAGTTTCCATTGGGAACAATACACATGGAATTCATCTAGAGCTTTCTGAAGATCATCAGCGGTCTCAGTTATGATAACCGTATCGTCCGCATAAAATAACAGGCAAAGTTTCATGTATAACATCAACTCATCTTCAATTGAAGAGCTAATACTTTGTAATCCAGCAATATTTTTATCTAATAAAAAAATCTTCTAAGTCGTTAATATAAATAGAAAATAAAAAAGGAGATTAATTTTCTCCTTGACGTACACCTATATTACAACAGAAAAAATCAGATGACATACCGTTCATACATATCTTAGATTTAATTCCTTTGTACATATTTCGTATAAAAGCATAGCATTTCCCCCTATTCCATTCTCTAGTAGTTTATACCAGAGACCATTTCTCCAGACGGTATCAAATGCTTGTTTAAAGTCAACAAAAGCACAAAATATTTTTTCTTTCTACTGAGTAAAGTGTGTGATAAATATTGAAGAGTTAGAATATGGTCCAGAGTCGAGTGATTTTTCCTAAAACCTGCTTGACTTCTAGTGATGAGGTTAATTTCAGATGCGTACGTCTCTAAACGTTTGCTCAAAATACAAGTAAATAATTTGCCGAGACAGCTAAGTAATGTTATCGGTCTGTAATTTTTCTGGCTGGGTGGGGTCGCCCTTATTCTTAAATATAGGTTTAATAATTCCAATCACCCACTCGTCTGGTACATAACCTCTATCGAAAATTAAATTAAATAATTTCCTATAAACTGGAAGAAATATTTTAACTGTTGTGGAAATGTGTTCATTAATCACTAAATCATGTCCCGGTGATTTATTGTATTTAAGTTTCTTAACCGCTTCTAAAATTTCTTCGTCGCTAATAGGAAGGTTCAGAAAATTACATGTATATGTATCCGAAACGTCGACATCGGTAATCACATCTGGTAGACTTTCATTGTCGTCACCGACTTCGCATTAATTCATATCTTTCAGAAACTCGAACATATTATTAATATCTACAGCGCTTGAGTTGTTTTTACTTCCAGCATTAAGGATTTTCCAATAATCTTTAGGATTATTAGAATGCATGTTCATTAATTGTTTTGTTAATTCCGACTTATGGTTTTTAATACATTTATCCATTATGTTTTTATAATTTTTGTTCGCTGATTTTAGAGTTTCTTTGTTTTCGACAGATTTACATTTAGAATAACTCTGTGTGGCTGAGTGAAATTTTTTCCGTGCGGATCTGCATTCGTGATTAAACCACGGTTTATTGCGTCTTACATGTTTATAATGTGGATAAATGACACCAAATGTTTCCTTAGCAGCGTTAGAGAAAATACTACAAATATCACTAGTTATATCAGAAATATTGTTTTGATTGAAGTCACGCGTTCCTCTGACTAGGTCATCTAAAATGTGTTCAATAGCATTGACGGCCGCAGTATTGATGTTTTGACAAAAGTCCTTAGCTTTATCCTGAGACCATAATTTTACACATGGCTGAGTTTTACCTGTGGTATCATACGACGGTGTTTGTGTATTATTACAACTTGAAATAGTAAAAGAAATCGGATTATGAACATCTGAATATAAATTATTAAATTCTTCAATGTCGAAATCTTGGAAAAAAGCAAACATATGTACACTGGATAAAACGTAGTCGACTGTGCTACTGTTCTTACATGTAGTACCACCAGTATGTTTATCATTGCCGATACGGCTATTTACAATATAAAGTTCATTGTTTTTACAAAAATTTATAAGTTTATACCCAAAATTGTTTACATGAGAGTCTTGCACTTTACGTTCAAGTGGAATATTTGACAATTGAAAAACTTGTGAGCGGACTGCTCTATCAGTATTATAAAAATCTTCATCCATATTCATTTGCGTTAAAAAATCATCAGATATAACATAATCTCGTAAACAACCAACACGGGCATTAAAATCATCATTCTCTTGTTAGAAATTAAAGAAATATACAATAGTTGCGCAACTAGATTGCCCGTGGGCAATTAGTTACCTGAGTATGTTTTGCAAAGAATATTGGAAAATCTTAAATACATCAAAATCATCGAATAAGTGTGCTGTTGATATTAATAATATGTTTGATTACTTAAGAGGTATTAATGATTGTGAAAATGACGATGAACCCAATATAGAATATAGTGATTTTTTATCGAATGCTGAAATCGAAATGTCTGATGCTATTCTTAACAGTACCATAGGAGATGAAGAAATATTAGAAGCCGTAAAGAAACTCAAAAATAATAAAGCCGCTGGGTATGATGAGGTGCTTAATGAACACATTTCGGCAACAGTTTCTTTATTTCTACCTTTATATAACAAGTTGTTTAATATTATTTTTGACAATGGTTTTATTCCTGATGAATGGCTTGTAGGTATTGTGAAACCCATATATAAAAACAAAGGCGACCCAACACATCCTGAGAACTATAGACCGATTACATTATTAAGTTGCCTAGGAAAACTTTTTACTTGTATATTAAGCAATAGATTAGAGATATATGCATCAGAGATTGACGTTATCAGCGAAAGCCAGGCAGGTTTTAGAAAAAACTATTCAACTCTAGACCATATAATAACACTACAGTTTTTATCCCATACTCTTATGTCCATGAAGAAAAAACTTTTTTGTGCTTTTGTTGATTTTAAACAGGCATTCGACACTGTCTGGAGAAATGGTCTTTGGAGTAAGTTAATCAAAAATGGAATAAATGGGAAATGTTTTAATTATATCAAAAACATGTACATGGAAGTTAAGTCAAAAATTAGTATGAATGGCTTATCTTCCGAATTTTTCAGCTGTAATGTTGGAGTACGCCAAGGTGAAAATTTGTCGCCATTTTTATTTTCGTTATATATTAATGACTTAGAAAAATTCATGATTGATAAAAATATAATTGGGTTACAGAGTGTTACTAAACCTTTAGAGGATGAACTGTTTATGTATTTTAAACTATGTATTCTTTTTTATGCTGACGACACTGTAATTCTTGCTGAAACGCCTGATGATTTACAAAATGCTCTGAACGAGTTTCATTTATACTGTGAGCAATGGAAGTTAACGGTTAATATAAATAAGACAAAAATATTGGTATTTTCTAAAGGTCCAATGATAAAAAGGGAATTTTACTTTAGAAATGAAATCATTGAAAATGTGAAAGAGTTTAAATACCTTGGAATTGTTTTTTCACGTTCAGGGTCTTTCAGAAAAGCAAAAACACATCTCTGTGAACAGGCACAGAAGGCTATGTATGGGGTCATTAGGAAAATAAGGCAATTTAATTTACCTGTCGAGTGTCAGTTAGACCTTTTCGATAAAGTAGTAATGCCGGTATTATTATACGGATGTGAAGTATGGGGCTTTGAAAATATAGAAACTATAGAACGTATTCATTTGAAATTTTTGAAACATATACTGAATTTAAAAAGCTGTACCCCATCATACATGGTTTATGGAGAAACCGGAAGGTTTCCGTTATCTGTTAATATATATACTAGAATGGTTTCATACTGGGCAAAATTGTTCACCGGGCCAGAAAATAAAATTGTTCATATACTTTACAAATACTTATTGAATCAATATAATAATGACTTTTCTAAAAACCAATGGATTGATTGTATACATTCTATTTTTAATAAGTGTGGTTTTTCAAACATTTGGAATGAACAATGTACTGTAAATGTTAATTGGATTACAAATGCTGTCAAGCAAAGGCTTAAAGACCAGTTTGTGCAGAAATGGTCGGCTGATATTGCAAATTCTTCAAAAGGTCATATATATAGAACTTTCAAATTTATTTTTGGATATGAAAAATATTTGAGTATTCTGCCATCAAAACTTCGAAAAATTCTTGTTAAATTCCGTACGTCGAATCACCGACTTCCTGTAGAAACTGGTAGATGGTTAGGCATTCCTCTTAATGAAAGATGTTGCACATTATGTAATAAAAATCAAATAGCCGATGAAATGCACTTTATATTAGAATGTAATGCTCTTTCATGTATTAGACAAAAATACTTGGAACCTAGATTTTGTGTAAGACCAAACACTTTTAAATTTTGTGAATTATTGTCTACTTTAAAACTTAAAAAACTCAAAAAACTCTGTTTATTTATAAATGAAATTTTTGAATCAGTCTGTCCTCCTTGAACATTTGTACTTTTTTCTCATATTTTTTTTTTCTCTCTAATTTGTACTGTCCATGTACCTCTGACTCTATACATACATTTGTAAATATTTATATATATATATATGTGTACCTCATGTACCGTCATGTTGACGGTTTGAGTGAAAATAAATTGAATTGAATTGAATTGCAATCTAAAGGTAGATACAATTCTGTGAAAACTATGGTCAATAGACATACAAACAAACAATTTACATAATGTCAAAGCTAAATGAATTGGATTTGACCAAGAATCAAGAAAATACATCGGTTAGACAGGCTTTTTTTTATTTGAGAGATATGTAAATAAACGCATAATTGGAACATAGTGAACTACAATATTTAAATGGTTATAGCAACAATTAATAGGTGTATGGATATAAGAGTTTATCAATGACTGCATCAGTTGCTGATACATCTCTACAGATTCTTCATAATTTAGTCAAGATAATTCAGGTAGTTCCTGAGAAGTCGGATGGTTGACAAGCACTGATGGATAGGAATGGGTCTCCTGAGTGACCACTATGACCTTAATTTGAAGTACAATGTACTTATTTCTCTGTAGACCCTCACAAAATGTTGCTAATGAATCGAACTATGTTTGCGACAAACTGTCTAATTGAAGAATTGATTTGTAATGTTAGTTGTACCACTCTCAAATCTAATCAACAGTCTGGCCATTAAAGATGAATTACCATTGTAGACCTTGGGAAAGCAGAGATTGATAATGATTTGTCAAGGGGTGGTATTGGTAATTTCACATGTTTCACCAAGATTCGTGTAAGTTACGGGTTAAGTATATTTGTTTTATTGAATGTTTTTAAGGATTGCGTTTATAAACATTGACAAACAGCTCTAGTTTATATGTACATTCTACAATTTAAAATGTAATTTGATCACAAAATGAAGTGCCCTTTTATTTATGACGAACATTAAATAACCTTCGATCAGCAAAATACCAATTGTCTTTTATTAAGGAATAAGGAATCATTCTTTGAGTATTATGAGGTGATAATTTCGGTCGGGGCGTGATCAAATCCAATAAAGCCCGAAGGGCTTTCAGATAGGTTTGATCACACCCCGACCGAAATTATCACCTCATAATATTCAAAGAATGTTTACTTATTAGTTATTACTTATATAATTTTCAGCATTTGTATGATTAAATATTAGAATTTATTACTTAATCAAAAGGATTTGTTGTTTTATTACAGATTAAATATTGTTGTGTATTTTGTATGTGTATTAAGTTTTTCTTAACTATTGAACTGCCGGTCAATAGTCAGTGATCTATTAAAACCACCGGTGAATAGACTGCCATCTATTGGACCGGCAACCTATTTTGAAAAAACATTAATTGCTACAGGATTAAAAGATCACTGATTTATATTTGTTTTACTATCGCTCTTAAAATTTATCATTTAGGTCATTAATTTACAATGAACAAAATGCAGAATAATATAAAAAAAACTCTTGTGTAAAATAGAGCTGTGAACACAAGAAACTAAAATTGAAATTAGGTAATAAAACAATTATTTAATGCCTGAGCAGTCAATAGACGAGAATTTTCCCCCTTGGTGCAGGGAACAGATCAGTGTGTTCTATTGCCCTCGGCCGTTGGCCTCGGGCAATAGAACACACTGAGCTGTTCTCTGCACCTCGGAAAAATACTCTAGTCTATTGACTGCTCAGGCTTTACATAATTGTATAATTAATTATGAAAACCCCGCTTGCGCCCCAACAATACGTCATTTGAATTTGTTGGACTGTATAGTACAAAATCGATTCGTAGTATTATCCCAGACAAAGACACTGAAAAATGTAAATATTCATTGATACAACTATATGTATTATGAGTGTATGTGAAGGCATTCATGTTTTAACTTTTAATTGGCATATAAATTTGGACATTCAGCATTGAATGAGAAATCCTTATCGAAATTCAATGTCTTATGAAGAGTCATTTGCTGCCCTTTTGTGGATGAAGCAGGATAACAACGCACAGACAATGCTGTACTGACAGACTGCCAGAATTAGTAGCATGCGCGAACCTAGTGGTAACGCGGAGGTCTTATGATTTTGTGGTCGCCGGATCAATTCCACCTTGCAGTAAATATATTTTTTTTCACTTAATGGAACAATGAAAAGAATAGGGAGTTTAAATTACATGTATCTAATCTTCTGGAGTTTTTTCCCTTTAAATTATCTGTTTAACTCAGTCTGATTATGAGCACACAAAATTTAAAAAGATCTCTTCAATAACACTATACATGACTTGTACTCTATTCACACGTAGATTAATTGCATTCTGCTTTTCAATGAACTTATTACGGTTCAGAATATCAACTGACATTATACAAGTACAAAGAGTTTTCCGAATTCATAACAAATCGGTTGTTACAGACCCCATTATAAAATCAGTATCTAAGTTTTAAAAATCATATTTCGACAGGTACATGTACTTTCCGTCCAAACACAGGTGTGGGCAAAATAATGGTAAAAGGCGCTATACTTCTTTTGCAAATTTATATTTCTTGAAATGTATTTGGTGATGCAGCCGTGGGATTTCCCGATTGTTTATCAGTTAATTCGTTGCAAATTGCTTGTCATTTAAAGTTTTTGCTTTCAAGTAGGTCCATTCTTTGACGCATCCTATTTTTATTTTATGTATACTTGATCACTTCTGGTTATCCTTTTAAAATGGGATCAAGATTGTGTATAAGATGAACATATACTAGTATATGTTTTAGTTACTTTAGCGTGCATAGCTTATCGTGAGGACCGCAAAAACATTAAAAATAAAATAAACAAATAAAAAGACAAGAGAACACTTTAGAAAAGGGATTGGGGTTGCAGAGCCCCAGCTATTCCACATCTCGATGCAAATTAAAATCCAATTTGTTTTGGTATTCTTTTCCAGCTTTTTTAAAATACGAATTATGTTTATTTAAAGTTTGCTTACAAACATTTGTAAAATTTCTTATCACTTTATTATTGAGATACATATTTTCAAGAAACTATCATGCATCATCTGTTTTCTTTCGAAATCTTCAAAATAAAAATTTCCGAATAAGTGAGCACCCCCCCCCCGATAAAATATAATCTAATGTGATATATTTTGGTGTATTGTTTAATTAAACATGAGATCATGTTTCTTCGAAAATTTGGCTGTTTTGGATTTTTTGAACATTTGATATAATACGCATTGTATGAATTAAGGTGTGATTTAATTGGATTTTTTAGTTAGCTAATAATTTGTTTTATCTAATGAAAAATTAAAACAAAAGATCTTAATTAACAAAAAGATGCATTGCTAGTTTAGTAATTTTCATCACACGAGACAATAAAATCATGGGCATCTTTAATTTTATTCCTTTTCCGTGTTTGTATAATTTTTAAAATGATAATAGCTATTTCTAACTTGCCGAGGAAAAAAATCTGGATAGTTTATGGTTGGCCGAAGCACGCTGCCGAATGCTTCATGTAGCTAAGTATCGCGCACCCACGGTTTACCCAGCCGTCTATGGAAACGAGAACAAATAGGGATATAAGAGATGCTAGGCTGGCGATCGATCAAATTCAGTTACCAGCTCCAATTAAAACATTCCATCCCAGTTCCAGGCGGCGCGAGGGCAAACAGCTCAAGAAAACTTTGGCGCGACAGGACCGGTGAAAACGTATTGATTACAGACCGAGCGATTCTTGTCAGTTTGGCTGTGAACGCGATTGATCACTACAGGTATTTGATTGAGATTTCATGATGAGTTTTATTGATCCGAGGAAGAAAATGCTGTGGCAATCTTTCAGATTTAGACGATAGTCATATTTTGATGTTTGTAACATGGACGTCACACACAGATTTGTTATTTTAAGGTATGACAGTACTTTGATTCTTTTTATGGTTATTATTTGTTTTTAACGTGATAAAAGAATCAAATTTTACGTGAAACGTGATCATAGATCAAATTTTACGTGAAAATTTATTAACTGAATTTGATTTCATTTCTGTTGTAGATTAAAACACCGTTTATGTTTTGAAAAATTAAAATATGTCTAGTTTGCGCTTGCGTCAAGAAATCAAAAGCAGACGATCGAGAAATAGACGTATTGAATCGGGGTAAGTAAAGGAAACAACAAATGATTCAGCAAATTTCTTATTAGACATTAAGGAGTATTCTGACTAAACAAACCTTTTTACTGAAGATTTCGACAAGATCAGAATGGTTCTCTGCCAGCGTTTCAGGAGTCGACGGAACCCGACATAATAGCTTGTATCGATATAGGAACAACCTTCTCAGGATACGCATTTGCCCTTAGCAAAGATCTCCAAGAGGATAGATTAGCTGTCCATGTCAACAAGGAATGGATATCCGGAAACTCCAAGTTGATCACACTCAAGGTTCCAAGCTCTGTTCTGCTGACCCCGGAGAAGAGATTCCATTCCTTTGGGTACGAGGCGGAATGGAAGTATGGTCAGTTAGCAGCCGACAAAAACCACCTGGGCTGGTATTACTTTCGGAAATTCAAGATGACGATGATGCAGAATGAGGTAAAGTTGATCAGATTGACTCGGTTTCTTATTTTTTTTTGGAAAGTATTAGTTAACATTTTTATCATCTTAGTATTTTTTGTATGACAAGTTTCTTATTATTTAGTTTAAGGGTGGCAAAGTATATTCCAAATCCGATAAAGAAATATGAAATTCTATCGACAGTTCGTTTCTTTTCTTTCCAGAATCCTAACATTGGCACCAGCATTATGGACGACACAGGAAAACCTCTCCGTGCCGTGGCAGTTTTTTGTGCTGCTATCAAATACTTACGAAATCACCTAGTGGACGCATTAGCAAGCACAATGAAAGGTGTAGAGCCAAACTGGATATTAGAAAACTTTTCTTTCCAATGGATCTTTACTCACCCTGTTAACTGGGAGGACCAGACAAAGCAAGTTATAACCATGGCCGCCAAACAGGTTAATAAAGTATAAATTTTTTATTCTCAATTTAAAGTGGGATTTTGCTTAGAACTGGGCACAAATGATAGATACACGTATACACTTATATTTGATATTGAGAATTAAACAGAAACATGCTTTCATTTATCTTCATTATTTTCTTCCTTTTTATAAACTTTTGAATTAAATAGTGAAATGTTGCAAGATTTTGAGCAGAATTTTAGTGAAAAGACGATTTTCCATATTCAGGTTGGAATCAACAACGCAACTCTAGTACCGGAAGCCGAAGCAGCCTCGTTTTACTGCCAAGTTTCACCATTACATCGAATCAACACGAGGAATGGAGAAATGATCTGTTTACAGACATTGGGCATGAAATATCTAATGCTAGATCTAGGCGGTAAGATTGTGTGATATGGGATAGAAAAGTTTTAGTTTTCTTTGTCTAGATGTATGTCTGTATGTTTGCCTCTTTCTCTCTCCAAATGAATTTTGTTCCATCGTCATTTGATATTCCATGGTATGGGCATAAGGGTTCGATTTTGATTTCCTATGCAAACGTATTTGACCTTTGTACATATGCTTTCAGACAGTTATTAAATGAGTATGTCGTTGGAGTGTTATACATGTATTTAACTAATGAATATACCAACCTTCAATTTCATCATTGTCATCTTCAATATCAAAATTGGTAGCCGTGTAATAGGGATGTTTTTTTTCTACACAGGTGGCAGCACCGATTCTACAATACTGCAGTTGACTACCGACACGAAGCTAATAGAACTCATCAACAGTACTGGAAACCTGAACGGAGGAATCAAAGTGGACGCCGCCTTTATTAATTTTCTAATGCAAATTGTGAATGAGGAGGTGATGGAGAAATTCGCCAGTAGTTTTAAAGCTGACCTTTCCTATCTCCACAAAGAATTTGAGATTAAAAAGCGGACGTTTGACCCTAAAAGCTCAGATCCCATTGTTTTTAAGTTACCTACAGTATTAAGGAGAATTTTTGAAGTCAACATGAAGCAGGCGTTACAGTTGAAGATAGAACAATCCGAATATGGATACCTTGTCAAACTTAATGGTGATACTTTAAGCATGGACCCGGATGTGTTTCGAGGATTTTATGCCGCTGCTTTGGAAAACATATCAAGTTCGTTATTAAAAGTGTTGTATGCAAAGGAAGGCAAAGATTGCAAAACCATTGTGATGGTCGGAGGTTTTGCATTGTCTCCCCTTGTTCAAAACACCATTCGAACAAAGTTTCCGGATATGACGATTTTAATGCCCCCCGATCCTGATTTAGCTGTGATGAAAGGTGGTGTATTGTATGGGTTTGATAACCAACCAGTGATTTACATGAAAGCAAAATATACCTACGGGATTGGGATGGCGATGCCTTTCAAAAATGGCGTCCATCCAGACGAGAAGAAATTTGAGTCTGATGGAGTGTCTCTATGTGGTGATGTGTTCAAAATTAATATAACACAGAACCAAGACGTGCAGATCGGCGAGTTTGAAAGCCGGACTTTGTTGTACATCAATAGGCGAGAGCAACGATTTCTCTGTATACCCGTTTATTTGTCAACGGTTAGAGAGGCCTTGTTCACCACAGAAGGAACATGTCAATATTTAGGCAAAATGAAAATTACTTTAATGTCAACTCGCGATGAAAAAGCTCCTATATCAGTGAAGATGGCTCTTACTTTTCATGAGCTGATTGTGGAAGTGACAGACGAAGGTAGTGGAAGAACTATTCGTGACGTTTTCGCCGATTCGCCGC
This sequence comes from Magallana ariakensis, assembly GCA_020458035.1. Lineage (NCBI taxonomy): Eukaryota > Metazoa > Mollusca > Bivalvia > Ostreida > Ostreidae > Magallana > Magallana ariakensis. The sequence goes on from CM035815.1 coordinate 11,758,881, forward strand.
ACATAGAGTAACGTTAATAAAGTGGAAAAGAACGCTCGATTTTTCCTTTCACCCAGCACATATTCATGGTATACAATTCACCAGTTCTTGGAGTGGAACGGCAAGTTTATGGGTTTATTAGGGGAAAAATGATTTTGTATATCGATGACAGAAAATCAGGAAAAATGTTTTTTGGCCTTTGAGGCATAAGTCTGTTGCATACCTTTAACTTTGAAAGGTCTTAGTCAGATGAAATCTGCTAATATATTTTGGTGGTTTCCTGAGCTTGGTGAATTACTATTATGTATGTACATAACATCGATAGACTGTTGTCCTTAGGCGAATTGTTCTTTCAGACATGGACTCCAGAGAATATTGGTAATTTTGACTGCCTGGTTTTTGTTTAGATATTGAGCATGAATTATGAATGTTACGCTGCGTTGCAGGGCATACAGGAACTCGTGATGCATTTTGTTACTGAGTTGACCTCCAGTCGCGGATTAAAAGCTTGATCGAAAAGTCGATATCTGGGCAAACTTTACGGTTTTTACGTAATCGATTTAATATACATCATGTACTTGTATTTAACAATGTTAATGCTGTTATCAATTTATTATTTAAAGAAATATTCTTTGTTTTCAGCCTTTAATAAAAATGAGTTGTTGAAATCTGCGATAAGTGGTATGTTATTGTTTTAGGTCTATTAACTTATCTTATCTTATATCTTATTAAAAGTGATATCTTATTGAAAGTGATCCCGTCAAAATTTAACTCTCTCTCACCCTCTGTCAACATTGTGATTCAAAAATATTTTAAGTTCTAATACTAATATTTTAAATCTTATTTTTAAAGCAAAATTTAGTTTATAATTTTTGTACAATTATTGGATGGAAATAATCGATGCCTTTAAAAGAGAAAATTGTAAAAAAAAAAAAAAAAAAAAAAATTAAACGAGGAAATATGACCAATACCGAGTCTTACTGATGTTCGCATGCTTGGATTGTTATCATACAGTTCGCATGCTTGAAATGATATCATACATCAGTAATATGTACTACACGATCAATGATAACAAACTTTTAAAGAACATGATATAGGTAAATGCTAGGCAAGCTTTAAACAAGTGAACCATGAACACACCTGTCGCAAACTGTTGGGCACAGTACTTGTTTCTGCACTAACCTTAAGGCTAGAATATCTACATCTATACATAAGCTGTATTTACGGGTTCGGATTACTGTGAATGAGACGTTTAACGTCAAAGATTAGTTGGTTGTCTTTGACTTAAGTCAAAATTTGTAAACTGTCGTTATATTATTTAACCCTCCTCCCTCCGATCCTTCAAAGTTTTAAGTGTCAGTTTATGATTTCAATTAAATTCATAAATGGTTTAAATTTTGACGGTAGTCAAACTCTACTTGGTTATCGTGGGCCAAGTATGTATTACCTAGGTTACTTTATATTGGTTTTATTCGCAACCAAAGCCATCAGAAATATCGATCTTGGAGGACAATATTCTTATATAAACTAACAAAAAAAAATTAATTGAAAAATATACGTTATCAATAGGAATAATGCATGTTAAAATGATTTTTTTTATATCATCATCGTGTGTAAGCGTTTTTATCTTCAGCAGCCAAAGATTGATGCGTTCAGTTTACTGCAAAGAAAAATCGATGTAATCTACACAACTAGATATTTTATACACTCTTTTTAATATTCCAAATGTATTACTATATGACTAATTACATATACATTTACCTCAATACCACGCCCCCATTTTTTAAGTTGGCAAATTCTCTACCCCACTCCTCCCCCAAATAAATTAAAAAGAAATAAAAAACCCTAAACATTCAAACAAAAGTCATGTTTTAAATTAGATGCATGTATATACATTTCAGTTTCTTTAAAAATTTTATTCTTATTTTCAAAATAAAATATACCTTTTATGAATCATTAATCAAGTAGGTTTTTGTTCTGTCTAAAGCTAACAGCTGCTGCGCAAATTTATTTTTTCAAGGACGAATTAATTGCAACACATAATGATTCAGACATCTAAAAGCACAATTATTGATGGAGCCATTTAGTTTTGAAATTGTTTTGAAAAATTAATTCCATGGTTCATTGTTTTTCTTTCTTTAGCAATTGAAAGCGGGCTTTTTGTTGTTCTTGCTCGCATAGAAACATATTGACAAAACCTTTTATTTATACACAATGGGAAAGTATTTCATAACTGTAGGAAAGCCCCAATTGTCTGCCACTTCTACTGTCTTTGACAAAAAAAATATCATAAAAACTTTTTTACAAAAACTTACTTAGGATAACAACCATTTTACTGTATAGACTAGTTTAAAAAAATAACCGTTTAACAAAACGATAGTTTTGCGATACAGATGCATTTTACAATTAAAAGTTAAAACCATGTTTACATGTACCAAGTTCATAGTCTAAATAGAGGGGATGACTAATTTACGCCTCTGTGTAAAATTCACATTATAGCAACCTTTCGGCCATCATAAGAAGCAAAGGCACAAATCTAGACAATACGCCTAAGCAATGAGTTGATTCAGTGAACAAACTTGAAATATTTCCACAGATTACCATCACATGGCCTTCGGCCATTTTCGTATTATCGCGGGAATCTTGTCTTCCGGTCGTTTTCTTACATCTGGTCATCGAGAAAAAGTAACAATAAACATGCGGTTTCTTTTGTTTTCTTGAAATTCAATAACGGTATGTAAATGAACAGTGTGTGAAAGAGAGTGCATATGCACAAACTATTTTTTCGAGCGAGAGTTTCGGCTTTACAATTCGTGAAGGATGTCAAAAGGAAGTGAGTATATATTATTTGTCGATGTGAAATTATTTGAAACAATGAAAACCAGAACCGTATTAAAATATATCATTTTTTGATATAATAAGTATTAAATATATCAGTATCTTTCTTTGTTTTATATGATACATTTCGTGCTAAATATTTACGAGCGAGATATTTTCTATTGTACGTAGGCAAGAATGAAATGGTTGTGACAGGAATTTGTACGGCGTTTTTTGGACTACTAATTAATGTACATTGTGAGTATAAATTCGAAAATACGTGTACTATGTATGTTCAGTTCAGTGAAAGTCAATGTTATAACGAAAACAACAATGATATATACAAAAAGAAAAAGAAAACGAAAAACCTCAGAATTCTTGTCATTTTCACTCCAGACCAATAGATTTCTAACAATTTATTTTCACAATTGCTTGTATTGATGGGCGAAAAAACAGATCCAGCTTGCAAAAAGAATATTAAATTGTATAAAAGATTTGTTGCCTTAGATACATCATTTCTTGGTTTCAGTATACGTTGTTAATAAATTATGGTACTTGTATGGCCCTGTATGCAATATCAATACATGTAAATACCAAAATTTGCATTCTTGAGGTCCGTATTTTATTATTTTTTTATTGCTTCTTTTTTGGCAGTAAACATTTGGATGGTAAATGGCCAAGAACCATCAGGTTTGTCTGTTTGAAGTATCACAAAATTAATGAAAAAATGATGATTGATAGATATTTCGTTAAAATTTACTTACCAATTATTATCATTAACATCAAAATAAAAAGACTTGTAGATTTGTAGCGAATTGTCAATTAATTTCCTCGGAAAGCATATTCCTAAATTTAAAGTTTTAAATCGAATGAATTTTTACTCTGTAATAAAAGTATGTTTGGTATTATTACAGAACCTTGCGACCTGCAGCCATCCAGTGATAAAGGCCCGGCTTACTATCGTCGACTTACACCTTGGGGTAAATGGCTGGATATGCCCTGTCCTCCCAAGACGGTGTTTGTTGCCAAATGGTGCAGATGTGATTATCCAGAGATGGAAGGTACCAATGACATAGTTTCATTGAAATTCATTCCCGCTTTCTATAATAGTAGGAATATAATGACAATTTTGTTTTTTAATAGACATCTTAACGGAAGCTCATAAGGAGTCAAAAACTACTACGTTAGAATCAACTACTAATAAGCCAACAACTCTACCCACAACTGCACCTGAAACAACCGTGCCAAAAACAACATCACCGACTTCAGTAAAACAGACATCGACTGTACCAACAACACCGACATCAACAGCAACTGAGAAAACAACAACTAAAAAAACAACAACGAAAACTCCACCAACGACAACAGGAGCGATAATCAAGGAGATTACAACAACTGTACCGACAACGAAATTGACAACTGCAGCATCAACAAGCAGGACAACAGCTTTACCGTCAACAACTACACCAAAAACCACAACCAAAACAACAGTTGCGCCAACAGTAACGAAACAGACAACAATTGAGCCAACTAAACCAGCCACTACAAATCTTCCATCAACGTCATCAGCCAAAGAAATAACAACCGAGTCTTCTGATGCTCACCATCACTACACCACGGTGAATCCCGTGACACAAGACTCAACAACACTCTCAGAAGTTGTCGACCCGATATCTACTACGGTGTCTCCGTCTACTGCGAGATATAATGGTTCAGGTATAGGTGATCATGGCCATGATCATGGTGGTCATAGTTCGGAACTAAGTACTAAACTAACAACCGATGAATTATCGTCGTCTGCTACGGAAAGCATTGCTGCGGTCAGTTCATCATTAGCTCCCAACACGACTACTAATTCAATTGTTGTTACTACTCATGTAGTAAACTCTGGCAACCATCACCATAATCAGTCAACATTGCATAGCCACACGGAGACAATGACCTCAACAACGGTGACGCCATCAACGAAGAATCCAACTAGTGAGACAACAAAAACACAATCTACAACGGAATCAAGCTCAAAGGGTATACTAGTTTGACGTTTACTATCGTATGTATTTTAATTCTAAGAAACCATTGAGCAAAGAGAATTATGTCAAAATGACAGACATACAATGTATTGCTTTACACATAAACAAGTATCGAATAACTAAAGTTCATTCATACAAAAACGCCGAATATACTGAGCATGTACCTGAAGTAATGGACATCTTGAAAATATTACAAAGCATCAAAGGGCTCTAATAGTTAAATTCTAAATAGTTTAAAGTCTAATTGAGTTATTCAGTTATTCTACTTGGTTAACTTTGATACGTCATAGGTAGGTGGGAGTGATAAAGATAAACAAATTCAAACCGATAAGAACCCGATATCTATTGAAGTGGTGAGGATGACAAGGCTGTTTACTTCATGCGTCACTGTGTCCACTCTTTTCACCGTTCTTTCTATTTAACAATACGTAGCCCATGGACAAGATGGCTTTTCTTGATAAACTTCAAACTACATCATTAAAGGGCAAATTTAAACGACTTCGAATCATTCGCATTTTCAGTTAATATTCATTTCACTAGATAAAGTAAAGCTAGAAGGCAAAACATTCTTACGATAAAATTCAAAAATATGAAACTCATTATAAAATTGTCTATTTTCACACTCTTTTTTACGAAAATAGCAACCGCGTGTGAATTTCAAGAAATAGCAGACGACAAAATTTCCTACATGGGGTTCATCAACGCGGAGATCGGATGGATTCGGTTCCAGTGCCCTCATCACCAGGAATTCAGTTTGGTGCGCTGCGGCTGCTTCAACCCACTGGGTAATAGTGCTGGTGGCCAAGTTTGGCTTTTTTTACATTCATAATTTATTACTGATGGACATTATTAAAACGCCTTTTCAACTGTAAGTTTACTTCCATGAAACCCCTTTCAAAGAATAGAAAACCGATAATTATTTCATTGATTAAAGTGCGGAAATGAAAATATTTTTCACTTACAAATAAAAAAAGACGACCTGGATGCAAAGAATAATATCGATTTGATAAAAGTTTATACTATTCCTTTTAGCAATCAGATTTTTTTTTTCAGAGGAAACAACACCATTTGCATCAACGAATTCAAGAACAACAGTTGGGATCCCGAAAGGTGATTGCCCATCAGCAATTGTTTTCATCTTGAAATATAGGCTATAGATTAAGTCAATCATAAAAACAAAGATGCTTTAAGTTGGTTTTATTTACAAAACTTTTAGGGTGCCCGTACGTGAAAGAGGGAAGGAAGGCCTTTCGGGAGTTTATTGATGTATTAAAAACATGGGTATTTTCCGAATGTGGAGAGAATTACGAGTTTAGTCAGCTGAAATGTGGGTGTGTTTTAGAAGGTATTGATTTTTAATGCTAACCAAGACTTTTTGGTTATTGTGTATATAACATGTATTGATATAAAGAGAAAATGAACAAGTTTAATTAATAAGATTAGAGTAAACATTGAAATAAAATTAATCGAATTAATGATTTTTTCGGCTACTTTTCTTTTTCGTATTCATAATTATGATAATTAATCTAATAGGAACATCGCCAGATGGGGACGCCTTTGATTTTGGGAAAACTACAGGATCTCCCATCGTAACGTCACCTGGTAATATATTAGAACGTTTTTTTGGAATGCTTTTCACCGGGATTTTATATATATTACAAATGTTGCAATATCAATTAGCCCCCCCCCCCCCCAAAAAAAACCCTACCAAAACAAAAACGACAAAGCGATAGCCCTGTCAAGGGGACCAATAAATCTATATTTTGTTACTAAGTGGGTTTAATAAGAAAAAAAAGAAAAAAGAGGCAATCATATATATTCATAATTAAACCGAAAAGGCGTTAATTGATACAGCGTTGATGTTGAATGAATTATTGAATTATTGAAAGTCTAATTATACAGACATGTTCAGTACTAGGAAGTTCATGTTATTGCCATGAATATCTAAATCCTCATGAAATTTACACAATAGTGTTCACTAATTATATCATTTTCTAAGTCTTGAGATTTATAGAACAGTGATATCTGTGCTGTTGAGCGCATAGGAGTTATTCACTACGCCTAGATGAACCATCAGTCCATACTGGGGGGGGGGGGGGGAGGGGGGCTATGCACCTATGATATTATTGCATTTAACTTATCAATAAAACCGATATTTTTCTTTAACAGCGCTGACTTCCACTGAAGAAGTACCACCTGGTAAGTAGCACTTACAGAGTTTCGTAGTGGAAATCAAAATTAAAAAAATATATTATACAAGATTATATCAAAGTACTCTACTTATTGAAAAAGAGAGAGATGTAGTATCGGGATCGAAATAAAGTTTAATTTTGATTTTTTAAAATTCAACTACCAGTACTCATTTGGTAAGATTTTTTTTTAAAGAATACGTTCTTTGAATTCTGACTGACTTTATATTTAAGGCTGCCCATACATTGCCGTGAGTAGATCCTCGTTCCGTGAGTTCGTGCCGGATATACAGTCCTGGGTGTATTCGGATTGTTCTCCTGATCACGTGTTCAAACAAGGCGCGTGTCGCTGTGAACCGGAAACTATAGCAATAAACGGTATAACAGGCGATTTATGAATCAACTCTACTTTTATCTGAAATATATAAATGTACAGTGAAATAACTGATTCACTTGAGTATTTGAAAATGTTTGCTTTCAATGAATGCATGAAATGTAGCGTGAAAATGATTTTAAATTAAAGTTAAATCTTGTAATGTTTTAGGATGTCCATTCATAGCAGTAGACAAGTCTTCGTTCAAAGAATATATCGACGTGCTGGGAGAATGGGTCACCTCAGACTGCCCAAATAATCACATGTATAGTGCTAAACAGTGCAAGTGTATTCTACAAGGTACAGCGTTATTAAATTTTTGTTTTTAAATAAAATCATACATGCAATACAATTTTGACATTTAGTGATAAACATGTTGTAGAATTTGAACTAACTAGGGGCTGTAAGGTCTTACTGTAAAACAATAGCCAAATTGTGGATTTGTTTTACTGTCATCTTGTAAATTGCCAACACAACGTGACGAATGTAGAGAATTCGTTTAAAATTTGAATTGATTTGAAAACGCGTTTCTTTCAGATTGTAAACACGAGGCGTTTGGTTTGGCATCGTTCAGAACTTACATAGAGGAAATAAAAGACTGGGTTATATCAGACTGTCCAAAGAACCACATTTTTATGCCCTCCTTGTGCAAATGTGTCAGTGAAGGTATTTATACCTGAAGATTGCAAATGATATGTCCGAAGACAAAAACAGTTATAATATCAAAACACTCCCTAAATGTTTATAATGAAAGAACATTAATTTATAAAATTACTCCTCTTTAACACAAAAAAGAAAATGTTATTTTGTGTTTGATTTTACAGGGGGTGGACAGACTGCTGTACAGATCACTGATCACGTGGTAGATCCGGTAGTGTCCAGTACAGCGTACCCAGTATCTACCGAATCTTTGTCTTTGGTCACAACTGCAAGTATGTACATGTATTATAGCTGAATTACTGTAGTTATTTTCCCTTCTGTTATTTTAATTTTAATTTTATTTTGAAGACTGTTTAATTTGTTTGTTCTACATACATGTAGCTAAAAAACGATCATTAATCTGATACCATAAATTAATTCGTTTATGTTTTAATTGTTATGGAATATTTCATTTAGTAGTTGTGACATTTCATTATAAAATTGACAGTATTTTATCTCATTCTTGTAGCATTCAAATAAAAATATCCCTACCACCAACACCCCCCCCCCCCTTGAATCAAAACAGAAACGCTATTAAAAATTTTTTTAAAAACCCTCAAAAAAACCCAACAAACAAACAAACAAAACCCCCCCATAAACACGACCTCTCCACTAAAAATCCCCCAAAACTAACACCCCCTCGCAATGTTGAGTATATATAAAATATTTTTTACAGACTGTAAGGCTGTGGCCACCATTGGGGGATACAAGCGCTTCATCCAGGAGGTGGGTGGATGGGTGACTTACGACTGTCCAATACACACGGAATTCAACGTCCAAATCTGCTCTTGTCAACGAGCCGGTACGTAAATTCCCATAAAAATATCTTTCTTATCCCTTTGTTTTTAATGCTATTAAGATATTCTGTTGAGTGCATAAGTACTACATATACTACTTAGGTTGTAAGTATGTTCCCGACCAGACGGGGTACAAGGAGTTCGTTGACCTGCTGGGGACCTGGATTTTCTACGACTGTCCCATAGGAACCTCCTTCTGGACCAGTAGTTGCAAATGTGACATAGAAAGTGAGTCCATACGAATGCATTGGTGCACTGTCCTGTACTCTTAATCCAAACAAACACATTGGTGCGCTGAATATATGGTACTCTATGCACACGATTTTCTTATAAGGAAAATATTAAAATACTTCGTGATTTTAGGCGCCAGGCCACCCTCTACAACCCCAGGACCAACGCAGCCTGATCATCATGATGGTATTGTGTTATTGCATAATCAATTGATTTGCTATTTTTGACCCAATTATATACTAAATGTATATATATAATGTTCATTATTTGTATTTCACAGGCGGGCATCCAGGAGATTCGGACAAGATCTCAACTGGTTTGTGTATTGAGAGAGAGAGAGAGAGAGAGAGAGAGAGAGAGAGAGAGAGAGAGAGAGAGAGAGAGAGAGATTGGTTCTGAATTAGAACAGGAAACATTATAACAATATTCCTTTATTCTGGATAATGTTGGTGAAAGCAAAAAGCATGAAATGTACTTTTTCAGATACATTTTATGTCATTCAAAGTTAGCTACAAATAATTATGTTATGGTTTTGTTTTTGTTTTCAAATTCAAGGTTGTCTGAAAGTTCAGAAAAACAATGGCTACATGGAATTTCTTGCCACTCTGGGTGACTGGGTTTACTACGATTGTCCTGTTCATCATGCCTTCAGTGAAGATGACTGCACATGCGTATTGACTGGTATGTCCATAAACCTAATGAAAATTCTGTATTACGGTGGAATAACACATCATCACAAAATGGCTGACCTCTGATCGAAACGACATTTCGTTTTATTAAAAGGATTTCATTGACGGTAACATGTAACTTAGTCAATGGATGAGTGGATAAAGTGTCGGGCTTGTGATCCGTACATCCCGAGTTCGAATCCCGCAGGGGCTTTTGTTGTTACTTACTGAATTGAATTTTTTAGATATTCATTTTTTATCCCCAAACTGCAAATTTTTCGCTTATTTGACATATCTACAGTTTATTTATTATCATATATTTCATAATCAAATAATTTACTGTTTAATCCGAGTGACTTTTTCCAGGTGTGTCATTCCACCTTAAATGTGAAAAAGAAATAAGTGTTATAAAACAATAATTTAGAAATTTTATGAAAATATTTTTGAAACTAATATTTCCCCCCTTATAACAGGAACACAGACCGGTCAAGATGGAAAAACAGCAGGTAAGTATATTAGCTTAAATGACCACACCAGTGTGTATACCAAAAATGTAACAATGAGTTAAGTATTTCATTATCAAGCATTTTGATTACTTTCGTATAAATGTTCTATCCTAGATGTTGATATTGAGAGAAGCAAACCACTTGAGCTATATAAATGACGTAACAATACTTTTATAATTGTTGAATCAGTACCAAGCTTTGAAAGCTAACAATCTTAAATCAAAGTTCATTCACCCATTATGAATGCTGAATAAATAAGGAATATAATTGTCTATTCAAATTCTTCATACGTTTTAAAGTGGATCTTCGCGTCAGATGTTAATCAAGTTCACAATTTTGATGATAGACTTTTTGATTAAATAAAAGAAATACGTCAGTTTTGATTCTTTGACCATTCGATAGTGTTCTGAATTTCTGGATGTAAATATCCAACTTGCGTAGTTTTAATGATTTCATTTGTCTTGCTGATTAATGTAATACGTCACCAATAAGTGTGAGTAAACATCAATTACTGTTTGTTACGTCAAGGCTGTGCATTCTCCTCCACGGGGGACGGGACGTACCGGCAGTTTGTGGACGAGGTCAGTCAGTGGGTGTCCTACGACTGTCCCGCCGGTCAGGTGTTCGACAACGGACTCTGTAAATGCAGGGGGAAAGGTACAGCATCATCGGCAAAGCAATTCAACCTTTGTATATTGTAGAGCAATGTTAAAGACACCAACATCAACAACAATTCATATTGGATATTCATATTGTACATGATATGTATTCGCTCTTTGCATTGATTGTTTGAATGTATTATGATGTATATGAAAGTTAACGTAGTGGGCATTATTTTTTTTTCTTCTAAAAATCAATTTAGTATATTTAAACATATTTTGAACAGATTATCATCCATCACATGACGATCAAGCGACAACGGTAGCGCCCCAACAGTCCAGTAAGTACAAAGCGCCCCAACAGTCCAGTAAGTACAGTTTTAGCAGGGGTGCTTCTTGTATTTCTCAATATTTTTCTCATCATCTAAGTATTGTTGTAATTCCCAGTCGTAGTACATACTAATGTGTTCTTGCCATCAGCAGCCGGACCGCCCTGCTCCATGAAGCCGTCAGACATGGGCCAGGACTACTTCCTGTTGTTTATAGAAGGACACGGGGAGATTCTCTATCAGTGCGATTTCGGTTTCGTTTTTAACCAAACACAGTGTGGTTGTGTGAAAGAAGGTAACCAAGACTTCAGCATGGGTTCTTATTTTTAAAATTCTATCACAAATATAACAAGAGGCACATAAGCAACATTACTCACATGATCAACATTTATTAACATTGTCTAACTGTGACTCAAGTTTCTTATTAGATAAACTACTCAAGTTTCTTATTAGATAAACTATGTTGAAACTTTTATGTACATATTAATTTCATGCACAGTTAAAAAAAAACAACGATTATTCTAAAAAATGTAAGTTAAGGAGTAACATTTTCCTTTTTCATACAAGCTTACTTCCATAAATTATACTCTTTACTGAACATATTATATTATTTGTTACACCTTTGTAAGAATTTGGAATCGCACATTGTTGTCCATTTAATTCAGATTTGTAAAGACCATGGTATGACTACACATTTTTCGTACGACAAGCTATGGTAAATAATGTGTCGGATTGCACAGAGTAATGTAATTGAAAATGGTAAAGTGACATTGTAAAGAAGGGAAACTAATAATAATGGCATAATCTGCAAATTGTATCTTCCATGTTCTTCAGAAAAGTGCTTTATAAGTGTATTTCTATGGTTTTTAAACCATATTTATGGTCCTATCTGACCACCAAGCGCAGGGTCTTCTGAATTAAATAAATTTAAATCTCTTCACACATGCCAGTTTTCATTTAAATTTCAACCTCCACGTTAACAATTTTTTCTTTAACAGTGAATTTCTTTCTCATGTTAGAATCCTTCTTCTCTTATTGCTATGCTTTAATTTAAAGTTCATAATACAAGTTTTCTTGTATATTGATTAGAAAAAATTGGCATCTAACTCATTCGAAGGAATATTTTTTTAAATTGCAATTTGATATATATTCACGCTTGTCTTTTCTACCTTGTAAAGAAAAAGGTCATGCAAATGTTTTGATAATACTGTCTGGATGATTCAGGAGAAGACGATTTTAAAAGTTACCAAACTCTATACAATTATATATCCATTATGTCCCCTCGGAAGGGCGTGGTCATCAAAACAATACACAAGGATGCTCTGTGTCATTGAAATACGTAGAGTGGTTCAATCAAAATGAACGAAAATCTAACCGTTTTCTTACTGTTCAACTGACTAAAAAACCAGTTATGAAAATGATTTCCAGAATATTTTTCTATTACAGCTCCGAAACCTACGACACCCAAGACTACTTATATTACCCCAGGTACGTTTTAAGAAGCTCAATGTGCCTTAAAATAATTTCGTGATGATGTGAAATTATAAAAAGCATATATATGTACATGGAAAGATCAAGCTGCTTAGAATTAATATTTATTTATTCTCCACACAAAACTATTATTCTACCCTATAATACACAATAGTTTATATCCACTTGCACTATGGCAAACAATGTAAAGGCTTTTCACTAAACCACTAACATCGCTGATAAATCATATATTTCCAAAATAGTCAAATACTTTTGCTTTGCTTATGACAGTGTACTGTTATTTACAATTGCTGGTTCGCAGGCTGCCCGCTTATGCCTTCACCACTGGGTGAACAATATTTTAGGATGCAGGTTGGAATCATGGGACTGATCGATTTTGCTTGCCCAGTTCAGCAGAAATACGTGTATGAAAAGTGCATGTGCTCATACTAAAACGTCCAGGTATGCGTGTCCTTAACTATCAGGTCTGACGAGAGATCTGGTTTGTCTACTTTTAGCATTTTTGAATTGAATTTATATGCAACTTTTAAAACATATTTTTTTTTAAAAATGAAATGCATATTTTAGAATTCAGCTTTCGAACTAGAATTTCAAAGTTAAAGGGAAGGACTTTGAAGACAACACCAGCGACAAAGAAAAGCGGAGGAAGACAATAACATATGAAATCCATTTGTTTACACTTGTTGACAATAAACAATTATATAAGATTATCGTATTTGTGTCGTTTTTTGTTTGCTCACTGTGAGGGATAAGTTGTTGTATTTATTTATTTAAGTAACGTGACTGAAATGTAAATTTCTACTTTCGGTTTCGGGTAATTGAAAATTTCCACACAGAAGTACATTTAACTGAAACAGGTAAGAAGGTATTCGATTGCAGAAGTAATTAAATGGTATTGTAAGAATTTACACGTGCATATTTAACTTGATGTAGGATTTACTTGCAATCAGAACAAATAACCGGATAGGATGATTACAGCGTAATACATGCCAGGACCATGAATTTATTACAGGTGACTAAAAATAAGATAACGTGGTAATGTTGGATATATAATGCAGTTTTGCAGATGCTTTGTCTCTGATCTATCTAATCATGTCTGACGAAGAAGAAGGCCCAATAGCAGTTGTAGCTATCGACTTTGGAACAACATATTCTGGATACGCGTTTTCACTTCAAAATCAATTCCAAAAAGACCCCACACAAATATTTGCCTACACAAATTGGATTCCTTCCTCTGGAGGGTTGATCTCGCCCAAGACACCGACATCTTTACTTCTGAAGCCCAACAAGGATTTCTACAAGTTTGGCTACGAAGCAGAGGACACCTACTCCGAACTAGCTCTCGATGGAAAACATCATGAATATTATTTCTTCAGAAGATTCAAGATGCTTCTTCACAGAAACCCGGTAAAATGCACTGATAATAATATAAAAAAATATTAAGGTCCATATTGAAAATGGCTAACTAATCAGCACATTTTTTAAAATTTGTCTTTAGAACCTTTCTCGAGACACAAAAATAGCAGATGCAACCGGAAAAGAGCTCCCAGCTAAAATTGTTTTTGGACATGGCATAACATATCTTAAACAGCATGCTGTTGATTTGATTAAACAGCAAGGATATGAATTAGAAGATTGGGATATACGGTGGGTTTTAACCGTACCTGCTATTTGGACCGCACCGGCTAAACAATTTATGAGAGAGGCGGCACAAAAGGTACCTTTTTTAAATGTACAATGGTATGATTTAATCGCAGACGTATTTGGTCAGTTACAGCTACAACTCAGAAAGCTACAAGCATAAAGCATGTACGAGTATTACCATGAAATATGTATTAGTATTTAATCATATAATATAAAAAAAGGAAGTTGCAAATGAACTTATGGAACGCCACAGCTGTCTTATAGTCGATTTATATGATAATTTATATGAAGGGTGTTATCAGCAGTAAAAAATTCGCATTCAATAATGAAGAATTGTTTATCTTGTTTAGGCGGACATAACGAACGACCAACTCCTTATCGCCCTTGAACCAGAGGCAGCTTCTATCTTTTGTCGATATATCCCAGACGCGACAGGGCTTGAAATCTTTAAATCAGAATCAAAGTACATGGTGATTGATCTAGGAGGTAAAAGCTTATGATACCAAGATTTGGCATGTTCATTAATTAATAATACACTTGAACTTCGGTATCAATTTAAAATGACTTTCCGTAGTCCCGATACATTGCGAATTGATGCATTTTAGTAGACAAAACTGGAAGAATAGCGTATTTTGCTTATTTCAATTAAAAAAGGGACATGACATTTATTCATTTAGATAAAAGTATAGTTACATTGCATTCTAAATCAAATATTCTAGGGGGGACGGCGGACATTACTGTTCATCAAGTGGACAACGATGGGACACTGAGAGAGTTACACCGAGCAACAGGTGGGGCTTGGGGCGGGACAAAGGTAGATGCGGCTTATGAACAATTCTTCATCGACATCGTGGGGGAGGAGGTTTGGATGGAGTTTCGCTCCATTCACAGCGGAGACTACTGCGATATATTCCGAGAGTTTGAGCTGAAGAAACGGACAGTCAAGGCAGATATGCAACCACGAATCGTGGTAAAGGTTCCAATGTCACTTCGTAATTTGTACGACAGTAAAAATACCGGAACACTTAATGACGCCGTTAAAAATCATGAAATGTACTACCAGAGAATTAGTCCTGCCTCTGATAAAATAAAAATCGATTCTGAATTGGTGAAGGGATTTTTCAGGGATCCCTTGGATAAGCTTATTGAGCATTTACAGCAGGTGTTGATGGTTCCAAAAGTAAGAGGTACAAAGACATTTCTTTTGGTGGGTGGGTTCGCAGAATCGCCTATCGTACAGGACACCTTGCGTGGAAAGTTCCCACATATCAAACTGATAACTCCCGCCGAGGCTGGTCTTACTGTCTTGAAGAGTGCCGTGATTTTTGGACACAAGCCTTTCTCCATCGGATCCCGTATTTCTCATTTAACGTTTGGAATTGCCATCAGTAAGCCATTCATAGACGGCCACCATCCATCCGAAAAGAAGCTTTGTACAGCGAGTGGAATTATGTGCAAGGACATTTTCCATAAATACATAGAAAGTGATGAATCGGTGGAACATGGGTGCATGCAAACTGTGCCATTAACAATGGAAAAAGGGTCAACAATTAGCCGAGTCCGTGTTTATTCATCCTCTAATAAAGATCCTATGTTTGTGACTGATGAAGGCTGTAGGCTATTAGGGGAGATGATCATCAATGTGGGCTGTATTGAGGATGCCTCTAATCACGTGTCCGTGGGTCTAAGCTTCGGCAAGACTGAGCTGACAGTGGAAGCAAGGGAGAAGACATCAGGTCAGACTTTTCGAGCACGATTTGATTTTCTTAATAATTAGTTATTCTGAAAGACAGTTTTAAGTTTTTCGGAGATGCAGTTTCTGTGAAATATAGTATTTTTGCTTTCATTATTTACATAAACAATACATTTTTTCCTTTGTTTTGTGATATAAATGATTATTGTTATAAATAGACAAATTTTTACATGCATATTCATGACTGGTGTATTTATAATAGAGTTTGATTTTAATTATATATAAATGCATATATTGCTTCATGTATATTTACAAAGGGAATGGTATTCATTACATAACCATTAATATGTTTATAGCAATTGGTACAAATATATTATATTATTGCTGTATATAACCGACAAGGTGTCCTCAATTTTTGTAATAAAACTAGAACCAAGACTGTAATCGATTCACATAAAGGGTTTATAATCGATTCATCTATGTGTTTAACACGAATTACAATTTACAATTAATGAATGTTTTAACTTTAAATATGTGCTTTACATGTATATATTTGTTGTGTTTTTTTTCATAATAAAGCTGTAAGCACTATTTGCATTCCTTATACTTTTTGTTGTGTTATGGTTTTTATATCAGATTCAAATTAATGTTATTCCTCGAAGACAAACTGGTAGAGATATGAAATAATAATTACCTCTTGTTATATGTCGTTAAAGCTCCAGACTAAGTGGTCCAGTATGTCATAGCCAATTGGCACAAACTTAATATGAAATCAAGATTAAATTTTAATGGACAGTCGTGATATTGAAAATACTTGGGTTTCATTTTTTAAGGACAAAAAAGTCTAATAGAAAGAAAAACGATAAAGTTGAGTCTCACACTACAGAAAGCGGTTTTTTTACAATACTTATTTTCATACTTAGAAATTAAAATGTTACTGAAACACTTATGTTTATTCCACTTGTCTTTATTTATTCAGTTTAAATAAATATACAATAAATGCATTATATATATATATATATATATATATATATATATATATATATATATATATATATATATATATGAAGATCAAAATGAAAGCGCTTACGTTTCACTTTGACTTTCGTACTTTGTGATTTTATTAGCACCCCACGATCATGAAAAAGTCTTGGACCTAAGTCAAATTTTGAATACTGTATTATTGTCGTGTGATTTGAAAATTCGAATAAGTGAAATGCTTTTAAAATGTGTCTCTATATCATGTTGATAATTTCAAATTTTATGGGTAATTTTATGACAAATTATAACTTTATAAATAATTGTAATTTGAACTTAAGTCTAAAAATGCTTCATGATCCTAAGAACTGAGCTGAAAGCTCAAGTGAGCTTTTCTGATCACATTTTGTCTGTCGTCTGTTTGTCCGTCCGTAAACTTTTCATATTTTCAACATCTTCTCAAGAACTACTGGGCCAATTTCAACCAAACTTGGCACAAAACACTCTTAGGCAAAGGGAATTCGGGGGGGGGGGGTGCACAAAGGGGGGGTCGAAAGTTTACATATGAATATATAGAGTAAATCTTTAAAAAAATTCTTTCTAAGAAACTAATTAGCCAGGTGATTCTTTATAATTGTTTAGACTTTGACCCCTGGACGATTCTTCGGCCTCACAATGGGGGTCATAGTTTGATGTAGGTTTATATCCCATATATAAACAATTGTTTAGGATCTTTTTAAGAACTGCAATACACAACATGTGATATAACTTTAAAATCATCCTGTTAGAAAAGGGACTAATGATTATAAACATAAGAATATCTAGGGGGAAAAATATATCTTATTTATACAGGATCTACATGTATTATTGTACATTGTCCAGATAGTTTGTATTATGACTCCATTAAGGAAGGAGTCTTCTCGTTATCAGACCTGCTTCTTATGTTAAGAAATTCAAGAAGTTTTGACACAGTAAAACCGATCATATAACCAAATGATTCTATCAGTTTAATTAATCTAATTTGACCATCTTGTTTTCGCATCAAGGTCAGGTCAAGGTCACTACCTTTTCCCTTTACCTAAAGGATGATAAAAATAAACGTAGCTATCTGCAGTTATGAAAACATATGTTTAAGATATGAAATTTCTATTTTTCAATGAAATGATAGAATATCAAAATGTCTATCAGCTTATACTATTAAATTGGAATAAATATTTAAAGTAAAATTGATATTGCTTAGCCCGATTCCCTCTATTTTTCCTAAATTTTGAAGATATTTTGATTATTTTTTATGCTTCCGATATTAAAATATTTCCGATTTTTACATAATATGAAGACCTTATATAAAGATATAAATTGACAGAAATGCTTATATATTGACTATTTAATAAGAGAGAAAATCCGATTTTAGTGATTTTTTTCACACAAATCCATTTATAAAAATGAGCTATTATAAAAGCAAATAAAAATGTAATTATAAAGGCAAACATATTTTGAAACCCAAGTATCTTATGATTAGTTCACATTAGTTGAAAAAATCCAACATTTATGTTATTGTTTTAAAAATGCTAAATAGACTCATGAATCTACAGAAATTCTGAACTGCAAAAACATGTGGTAATTTCTTGTGACAATGTCCGCCAAAAATATAGTCCTTGTTAGATTCTAAACTTTGATTACTATTTCTATGCCAAGTTGTATGATAGTAAAAAAGAAAGAAAAACATGATATTTTAATTTCATTTCATCTTGATTTAATGAACTTTTAGTCAAATTTACTTTTGACAAGTCGAAAACCAGAAAAGACTCCTTCCTTAAGCTGATTTTATCATACCTATTGTTTCCCTGGAGAGCGATTTGGCCCATGGGCCTCTTGTTCATTTAAGTTTTCTATATTTTATCCGACCACTGTGACTTTTTCTGGATTTACCAAACATGTATAAATACATGTATATTGATTACATTTAACAGTTGTGCGATGAATAAACATTTGAGTCACAACTCGGTAGATTTGTACGAATGTGTATCAGTGTGACTTATTTGAGTGTTTGAAACTCGGTAGCGTGTATTCTGTTTAGACTGGGAATATTGTCTGTCCTGCTGTTTGTAGCTTTCTTCTGGATATCCGTGTCCGTAAAATGGCTGCGAAGCGTGTACACTGTGGTGATACTGTCCTTGTTCAGCTGGCCAGTATTCCTTTTTTCTGTACACTGTGGATGGAATTCCAGAATTTGCATGTTTTGAACTTCCATGTGGTACTTGTGGACTTCTCCGGTCATATTGAGGGTTTGGTGGTCGACTCTGCATATGGCCACCTTTGTTTGGCAAAGGAGGAAGGTGATGCCTGCTTTTATCATAATCCCGTGGATTTATTCTGCCTCCATCGAGGTACATTTCATCGTTATGGTCTTGATATTGTCTTGGTGTTTCTGAACTAAAAGACTGGTTATCACGATCATTTATTCTATCCAAATGCCCATGTGTTTGTGCATTTGCTTTCTGTTGTTTTGGATCAGGCATTGAATGTATTATCGTTACTTCGTTCTTTTTTCTGATAGAAACCCCTTTTTGCATTTGCTGGTTCGTATCCTGTATTTGTTGAGCTGGATGATTTGATCCTTGTACAACTGCTTTAGAAAGCAGAGGGCCATTTTCGTGTAAGTAAAGTGCTGGCCATACCACAAAGTCAACAAATTTTCCAGATTTTGTAAAAGACCTCATCTCGTTGTTATTGAAGTCCAGTCCTCTTCCAAAGTCAACCAAACACATCGGTGGATCCTGAATGCACATGAGCCAACAATATTGCACACATTTATTAATTAAAGGTTCACATTTATGGACCATTTTTCCAAACGTTAATTCCATATCCTGCCATACTTTCTGAAATGATGTGAAAGAGCCCGGTTAGTGGTTGAAATTACCATATCATAATTTTATGATATCAAGGATACAAAGCTCTTTTTAATCACTTATTTACCGTATGGAGGCTTGATTCATTTATCACAACTTCGAAAGAGGTTTTCTGTACGTCTTTTGCACATTTTGCTACCGAGGTTGAAACCTGTTGCGTTTGTAAATAATTATTCTTTTTAACAGATCTCAAACTGAACAAAGACTACATCTAAATAAATAGTTTAAATTATATACCTTCTCATGAAGCATCAGTGCTATCATAATGTCATTGAGTTGATATTTGGCATAATGCTGACACATTCTGAAACACCTCTGTAGTACAAAATTAATTATGATGTCAGTTTTAAACGTAATATTTTTCTTTTTTTAATTTAGACTATCCTTAATGTTTTTATATAAAGAAACTTCTCATGAGTGGGTTTTCTTATTTTGGTTAAAAGTTAGAGACACACGAATATTACATGTTACCATAACGATGTTCAATAGAGTCCCAATGGCGGCTTGTTCGTCCTGCTCCTTCTCCAGGATTTCTATAGCGTCTGTCCACTCGTTGTCATACAGCTCACTTATCTTTTCATTCAGTTTCAGCGGTCGGTTAGGATCGCTCAGGTCGGATATACCCGGATTGTTGTCCCTTAGTCGAGCGCCCGCAACTTGGCTCAGTCTGAAATAGAGACTCTGATTTGTAATTTCGTATCGTAATTGTACCGTTTCAAAGTCCAAACTTAAAATGGTTGACAATTATACCTTGTTAATAGATTCTCCTTTTCTTCTTTTAAACTAAAAAAATGTAGATTAAGATTTTGAAAATAAGAATGCAGGTCTATGAGGTAAAAAAAAATTAAATATAGATTGCTGACACATCCATCAACATGTAGGTTCCGTAAAGAGAATTGACTTATTAGTATCATGATAAAGAACAGAAAATGTATATACACGTAGATCTGACCAATACAGTATCATTGTAGCCTATATTGAATGTTTGTATGCAGTTACCTTGCTACCTGTTTTTCCATTTCTCTCAATCTAAAACAAAAAATCTGAATATCAATGGGTTTTTTTCTTTTGAATAGACAATCAGTTCATTTAATCTATTTCAAGCTTAACTGTGTGTTTACTAAATAGGCGATTACCTCTGTAGTAAAACGTCTTTTTCTCGTTGTAAAATATCCATCTCGTGTTTATATTTGTTGATTTCAATTTGGTTTTTTTTCTTTCTAATTAAAAATGAAAAAATCGATATTATAACATTCCAACTTATTAAGGTATTTTCAGTTGATTACTTTTCAACGGAAATTTTTTTGCACACCCTTCAAATGCTTGGTTCCATTTCTTGAAGTCTCTATTGGTGCCATGGCGGAAGTTCTCTTCGTCTGCAAGTGCCTGCTCCCGGGCCCTTTCTTCCTCGAGGGTGGATATACCCAGCAACTGCAATAAATGTCCCGGATGTACATGAACAGATCAAAGGATAAGGGGATACTTTTATTTAAGTTTTTATTATCTTCTTAAGGTCAAGTACAAGTGAACATACTTGCTTTAGTTTAGGTGTGCTAGTCTGAATCAGAGTCTGACAGTCAAATACGTATGCCTGAGTTTTCTTTTTGCGATCTTTTTTGTATTTTGCTTTCGCCGATGTTGCCAGATCTTTGATTTCTCTTAATGCCTCATGAATGCCTTTTTCCCTTTCCTCTACAGGTATCCTGAATATATATAAACAATCACCATGGCCCCTATAAGTGATCCTTAAAATTCTACTTTCGTTTTGCCTGTATATACCTTCATTAATTAAAATTCTTTTAAAACGAAATTCGATGTACTAACCCGGTGTCTACTGCAGGGCTGCCAGTACCAAACGGTAGTTGGACATTCTTTGATCGTATCGGCAGCGAGGCTGATCTGCTGAATAAGTTATGCTTTCTCGACATCTTGACTTCACTTCCGGAGCCCAGGTATGCAGAGATATGGACTATTTGTCGTAAAATCCACGTAATATACGACCGTTTAAATAGCCTATGTAAATGAGAAGGTGGAGCAGACGAATATATAGAGGTTTCAGATGGGAAAAGGAAATCACAACGAACGTCGTTTGCACTTTGTTATATATAATATTAAATGAAACGATTTTAAGAATGTAAACACTACGAACAAAACATGTTTTCACAAATCGTATAATTGTTCAAATGCAAATTCTGGAAATTGGATTAGATTACATATTTCGTATTAAAATATGATAGATTGATAGATATGTGTATCTTTCACATTTAATTATTTTGAAGCCACTGATAGCAATAAAGACTTAAGTTCTGGTGTATGATCAATACAAAACTCCTTTTAATGTCTGTTACACAAATTGGCGACATATGTTCAATCTTGACAGGACTTTACTCATCGCCCTACAGAAATTCAACGGGGTGATGAATGCAAATGTGTCTTTAACTGATGAAAGTTAACCCGATATTCATTTTGTTTTAATATTGAAGAAGTATTGAGAGCCAATACATTCAGTATCAAGTTTTTATATGTATGCATGGATCAAGAAGAGACCCAATACATTTATTTTCAGCATTCCCTATGTATGCATGGATCTAGAAGTTCGCAAAATTAAGAATCTGTTTAGACATTGCCTGTAACTGCATCAAACGCAATTGACCAATGGGGCAATAATATAAAGGATCAATTTTAAAAATATATACAAGTTCACCGACTGGACAAATTTATTTAGAATCCACAAACATTCATATTCTTAAAAAGTTTAAACCGAGTCAAGAATGCTTCATCTAATAAAATCTAATCAATGGCGTCGGCGGAAGCAAAAATAGTTAGGTGGGGGGGGGGGGGCTACCTCCCCCCCCCCCCCCGGTTTCGACGCCTTTGCTAATAAATCAAGAAATTACAAATTCTGCTTCAAGGCTTCGAACATGTTCGAACAATACTAGCCTGTTACGGTATTCTCATTGATCTAACGATGGCTTCTTCGCAGTTGGGCTATGATTCGTTGAAATTAAAAATACTAACACGCAAAATTATTATTTGAACACATTTATAACAATCAACACATCACAATGCGTATACTTTATAGCGAGCGAAGCGAGCTCTAAGAACCAGCGCGCGCGGGAATAAGAACGAGCTAAACCTACAGATTCATCAAGAAACAAATTGTGTCTACGTCCCATAGTGCTCTCTAATATTTTTTCCCGTGATGCTATGCCAAAAATGGCTAAACTTTAACTCGGTATTAACGGTGACTTGAGGTTTGAAGACACGTTTTGAGTAGCGCACAAGCTTTGGTGAGACCCAAGAGATTTTTTTACATGCTTCCATTCCTTCGTATTGAGTCGAGATACGTAAACAAATGAATATAGATTTGAACGCGTGACGTCACAGTGATCTCGCGCTAGTTTTCCCGGGATAAATTTAGAGGTGGATCAAACATCTGTAATGCGTGTTCTATAGCTATTTCAGTATAAACTTTGATACCTGCCTTAGATGATTTGTGGGGTTTTTACAGTGTTTTTTTTTTATTTTGATAGAGAGATTATATAATTAAATATACAAGAAAGAGTTAAGCTAATTTTTTCGTGCATGAACAATAAGTATAAGTAGGGAGGAAATTAAAATTTTTTTTAAAAGTCATTTTGAACTAAATAATAAAGAATGCAGAGAATAAATAAACAGTTAAAAAAATCTATGCAGATATTGCATATTTTCTAACCATTAATTTGGAAAATGGAAAATTTGGAAAATGGGAAATAACACACCTACAAACTGGGACCGGGTCACGGATACAACGTACGTATCAGTGCCAAAATAAACAAATTTCAGTAAAAAAAAAAAATATGAATCAGGAATAAAAAAAATTGAAAGTCAGATAACAACAAGGTACAAAAGAAAAATAAAACATATGTACTGTATTTACACTTTTGACTAAATTAAACACAAATTACATTTTACAGACTGATCAATTTTCTCCAAATGTAAAGAACGGTTTTAGGGGAAGCAAGTCTATGTATTTTGTAGGAATTTTTTTAAAACTTAGAAAGATGACATAATTTCCTCTCTCTCTCTCACTCTCTCTCTCTCAAAAAAGAAAAATTAAAAAAATTCCTTTGATGTTAAATGATAACTGTCAAATATCACTAAGTTGACAATGATGCAAGGTATGTGTAATTTCTTGCTGCGCTCGCCACAACGGTAGCACCGTAAAACATATTAATCCTTATGTTATTGTATTGATGCATGATGAGAGAATCATCAATTAGACAAAAAGCTGAAACGCAAAGTACATACATGTACGGTTAAAGTTTTACATAATAGTTGTAAACTGATATGTACACCAAGTCTATATAAAAACTTTGAATATGTATTTATATTTTTATAAGCTTTAATAATCTGGACTCTTATAATAGAAGTAATATTATATGGAATGGCATTAGTGACAAAAAATGTATAGGGTGACGTTCAACAACAAATCAGTCACGTGGTGGCGGAAAACTCCAGATTCCCAGCATTCCTGAAATCATCTCAGTTTATATCCTGGGGAAATTAATATCGACCTGATCCTGTATGGTGTATCTTCTGTTCTATGGCAAAACAAATTCTGGACAACCTATGAGATTTGTTAACTATTTAAATTAAAACAAGATATGCACGTTTACAACATCAGTTATAATCTCTATTGGGCTTGCCTTTCTTGCGAATGCACAACCTGTCTCAATGTTTGACCTGTATATATATAATATACAACCTGTCTCAATGTTTGACCAGTATATTTTGATTGTCTACACAGTAGCTTGGTTTGTTCCTTGTACAATTCCTTTAGATAACAATGGTCCGTCCTTGTGTAGGTATAACGCAGGCCAAACACTAAAGTCCACATACTGGCCATTCTTAGTGAAGGATTTCATGTTATAACCATCCATTTTGGTTCCAATGGTCCAGACAGTCAATTGCATGGCGGGATCTTGCACGCACATGAACCAGCAACACTGAACACATTTTTGGATATACAACTTGCATTTTTCGACATCGTCCTTACCGAAACTTTCCTCTATTTTTTTCCAAAGTGCCTAAATTAAAAATACAATTACACCATAGAAAAAATTGTCGTTTTAGATATTTAAAAATATAACTTTTTATGTCAAAGGATTTTCTGTAAATAATATTACACCATAAGAAAAATTGTCGCTTAAGAACTTTAAGAATAATCCTAATTGGGGGCAAGAATTTTTTGTGAATAAATATTAGTGTGTGGTGTGTTACAAGTAGTCCATGAACTATACAGATACTTACATGATAAATACTCGACCCATTAACTGTCCAAGGTGCCATTTCTCTCCACATTTCTTTAGATTTCTTTGTAGTAGCCTTAACTAAATCATCATCTTTGTCGTTCTAAACAAATACATTTAAAGTCATAGTATGTGTTGGGAAATTAATATCAATTAGTATTTTACTTATGTTAAAATTGTTCACCTTTACATTACCACAGCAGGCATTTCTCAGACTTGACAACTGAGATTCCGAAGATTCCTTACATAGCTCAAAGCATTTCTGAAATAAAAGATCACAATAAGGCATCTGAATGGTTCATCGTTTAATAAATTGACCTATTTCAATTTGGATGAAAATAATATTCCGTTCAACAACCCTATTATCTGTACAAAGCATCACGTGAGAGAGAGAGAGAGAGAGAGAGAGAGAGAGAGAGAGAGAGAGAGAGAGAGAGAGATGAGTGAGTTATACCATTAATATGTTCAGCAAGGTCTCTACCGCCCGCTTTTCCTGTCGATCCGCCTCCAGGATCTCCATGGCGTCCGTCCACTGATTGTCGTACAGTTCACTGAACATCTCGGACAACTTTGTGGGTCGATATGGGTCACTGAGGTCCGAGAAATTTGGGTTGTTTTCCCTCAGTTTGTCCCCAGCCGTTTGGCTTAGCCTGAACATGAATAATGATAATATGTGATTATATACGTCTCAAACTTTAACTATCGGTATATAATCAATTATCATTTGTTTTTTATTGTCAAACCACCATATTAATAAATGCTTTAATACTATACAATCAATTTATACATATATATCTTTTAACGTGTCCTCCTTTGGCAAACGCATACCTTGTAAGAAGTTTCTCTTTTTCAGCCAGCAACCTAAATCATAATAAATGATTAAATACAACTATGTTCAACGAACGGCTACTATTAGGTATATCAAATGCAGTTTAAAAACTCCCCAAAACACCAATAGTACATCATCGAACAACCATTAGCGTTAACTTCAAGTAATAATTATGAAATGTCGATTGATAGACTGTCGTTCTACCTATCCATTTCCTTCTGATGTTCTCTTTTCAGTGCTGTCATGGCGTCATCATGCTCCTTTCTCTGCCTGACGAGTTCATCTTCGTGTTTGTTCTTTAGTGCTGCAACTTCATCTGTACGGTTTTGTTTACTACAAGATTTTAATCAATAATCTTTATTTATCTCCCTAATCAACAAACATAGGTAATTTTATCAAAGGAAATATGTCATGGTAGCCATACATTTTACATAAATAATTGTATTCACAACTATTGCAAATACCATTTTTAAAAAACCGAAAGGATTACCGTTTGAAATTCGCATTTTTATATATTATGCTATTTTATATTTTGAAACTTCCAATCTTGATTTTTTTTTCATCCGATAGTTGTCTAATTAAAATTTAATTTAGTACTTTGCTTTTTGTTACCATGACTCTATACAAATACATGTACAACACCATTAGCAAAATTATTGCCCGAAATGCACATGGCAGTTTCTTGATCAAATGGCAACAACCCCCCCCCCATAAAAAATATATAACTCTATAACTCTTTACGGTAAATCGCATCTGAAACACACTGTCTTACTTATCATAACCCTTGCTAAAATTTCGGAGTTCTCTCTTTGTCTCTCGGCGGTCGTTCTCTCTCTGTGCCTCAGCTTCTTCTCGATGCCTCCTCTCTTCCCGTGAACGAATCCGCAAAAGCTAAAAGAAAAAGCCGGTGGATTATAAAGAGTACCTGTAACAATCATTAGAGGTACATTTAAAAATAATGCTCACATCGCTTTCTGTCGAATTGAGATGATTAAAGAACTAATAGAAAAGAAAAGATCTCTTTACGGAGTGCAAAAGTTCATAGATTTTGTGTACACATAACCCATGGTACATGTATCACATTTAGAGACTTTACAATAATAATGTTTATTTTTCTACATAAGGTATAGGATATAGAACGAAAATATTACCTCACGTGACGACCCAGTTAATCTCAGTCAGCCTATGAAGACATTACGGTGGTCAATTTGACAAAACTGTATCTACCAATTAACCCCCCCCCCACATAAAAAAAACCCAGACAAGCACCAAAAAACAAAATAATAATCTTTTGAGATCTCTATCCGTACAAGACAGTATATCAATCCCCCCACCCCCCCCCCAAAAATCAATCTTCATTGAAATGTTTAACAAAGTCAGTCTTAAAATCATTCAAGTAGTAAGCATAATAAATAATTATTGCACACTGATATAATATTTTTTGCATAACCTGGTTGGCTAGAAGTACATGTACAAGAAACCCCCTTCTATATAGGCGTGTGACTGCCCATATACACAGACCACTGCATTACCCTTTTGAGGTCAGGTATCCATCTGTCAATCATCTCCTCACAATAGTATCGGTACATCTTCTTCTTCTTGAAGTCCTTTTTAGCATTAACTGCCAGCGTTTTAATCATCCGTAAAACATTGTGGAGTTCGTTTTCATCGATTTCTTCTTCTTCTTCTTGTCTATACAGGAATGATTAATTATGTTAATGATATGGGACACCTACATATTGTGAAGTACTTCCTATCAAAATAAAGAATAAAATCAAGCATAATTTCATAATTTTCTTCCTAAAAATATTTGCCTAACAGCGTAGCGTATTTGGTTAGAGCGCTAGCGCTATAAACGAATCTGTAAGTCATAAGTTCGAATACTACTGGGGCCTTTTTAAATATTTTCAAATCATATTTTTGGTCAAATCTGTAAAATTGTGAAATTTTACACGGTGAAAGATTTTGATTGTAAAATATTTGCGTGGACCCTGAGGTCCACGCAGAAAATATATAAGCGAGGTTAAACCGGATGCACTGGGGAAAATTCAGTTTGCGCATGAGCTAATCTGGTTCCTGCGCGACATTATGGGTAGCTAAGGGAACCAGGCTAGCACACCTGTATCTGAATCGGGATCGGGATTTCATGCTATATGCACATGTTCAAAGGCGCTGTATTTGTGTAAAGTTGTCGGTGAACAGTACAGAAACAAACTGAAGTATTCCTTTTAAAGAAATGATCAGCATGTGATATGAACTGTCAGCATCATGGAATACGTTAATGTTATGCCGAAACTACAACATGCATTTAATAGCATAAATCGCGATGTTTTGTTGTTTTCCGAAATAGCTTAACTATATACTAGACAAGGCTAGTGTACTTCCCGATTTAAAAAAAATGCGCATTTAAGCATGACTTAATAATTATGTGACTGTATATAATACATCATTGAATAACTATGTCATTGTATGAAAGTTTAAATTTCAAGGGAAACGCATCAAAATACGAAATCAATTTACATAGTGAACAAAGTGGTACGCAAATAGTGAAATTCGCTGAACGCCTAATACTTTACATGTATAGTATCTTTATTAATGTCTTCATTAATATAATTCATAATTGTTTTTAAATTCTGAGGTAAAAGGTCAGGGCTATACGTGAAACAACGTACACATTCAGTGGTTAAAGGCACTATATCCAGGCTTGCTACTATAATATTAATTCATCACAACACTTTTGCAATTACAGGTCTCCCCGTTGATGTCTTTATATAAAAGCAGACGGCTAGAGTTGGTGGAATCTCTGATATTCTTCAGGCTTTCGCCAGTGGCGTAGCTGCCGTTAGGCACTTAAGGCACGTGCCTACACATTATTTTAAGACCAAAAATAAAAATTGTTAAAATATCACATTTAATTTAAGAATAAAATAAAATACCACAGTATCTGTCTTTTCTCTATTTCAAGACTCTGATTGTTTAACGTCACAAATGCGATCTCAACTATCATTGACAAATTTGCGACTAATCAAAATAGACGCCATGACTTCGTGTAACATCATGTACGACTATGTAATTAAAAAAACAAAGCAATATTTCTGTTTTCTTTTTAAAATAACCAATGCAACTGTTTTTGAACTATGACATTCAATTACAAAGTCCTAATGTTTTCCCTTTAATAGTAAACTAAACTATGGAGACAGATAATAGCTTTAGTATAATTTTTCCGTCATTCACTTTGATTACGTTTTAAAAAAGACTGCGGTGAAAACAAATTGGATTGTATTAAAACAAGTTTTTGCCTTTTTACTACGAAAAAATTCGTTAAAAAATCCCCAAAATTTTATGTACGAAAAGTACCCTGAAATTTGTTCCTGGGTGATCTCTAAAACACGAAATCCGTTTTCCGTCGGGGGGCTTCGCCCCCCTGAACCCCCCACCAGGGTGCTGGCTCGGACCCGCTGGGGGCCTTAGGCCCCCAGACCCCTCGCCTTATTTGGTGCCTATACTTCTAGTTCTAGCTACGCCACTTTTCGCGTTTCCGTTAGAAACACATGCACGTGGTCCACGTATTGCAGTCCTTTTTTAAAGGACAGCAACTTGTTTTATCAATATTAATATCGAACGGTGTCCCATACTAAATTAAGCGTTACCGTGTTTAATGCATGCGCGGATCAAGAGGGGAAGGGAGGGGGAGTCAGAGAGGGGGGGGGGTCTGGACCCTCCTAAAAATTAAATTTTATTAACTTACATAGTAAAGTTACCGAAAACCAAAATTATTCGTCTGCGTCCCCCCCCCCTTGTACCCACTGGAAAAATTTCTGAATCCGCACATGTTATATTCACGTAATACATTGGTAATATGCACACACTGAGTTTATGTTGAATGCAATTTCGAAAATTAAGAATGCAGTTAAAATGATTTAAACTATTGAATTATTATAATGACAATACAAATGATTTCAATACATTAGCTATCTACTTTCGTTTTGAATAAGACCATTGTATCTTAATTTATAAAAATGCAAACCTTTCTTCTATATTTCTATCAAAACGCTGACCCTTCCGGACTCTGGTACTCGGTAGAGAAAAGCTCCTAAGGAAACCACCTTTCTTTGACTTGGCCATTTCATGCAAGTCTTGCTTCCTGTCTGGTCTGTAATATCTTTATCTCGTTTTATTTTAAGCTACACTGGACAGGAATCGATGCGTTACCTGTAGTATACAAAATGAAAGTAGAAGTCCATTGTTTGAAATCCCTTAAGGAAAATATATGAACGGTGTCATTATTACGGTAGCCAATTGGAATTTAACGGGCAAAATTTACATTATTACTAATTAATTACTTAACATTGAATGTTTGAATCGCTATAACTACAGGTATATGTATTAATTTACATATGTAATTGGCTAAAACTGTCTCATAATGTATATCTTAGAATATATGTATTTTATTTTTTTCAACAGTCATCCAGCGGTGATATATCGTGGAGACGTCGTTCACAATATCAAATATTCTTCAAAATTAATTTTTACAGCGAGGAGTTTTTGATATTTTTAAAACCGTTAATGAAATAGCGCAATTTTAAATGAAGTCAACTATATTATACAGATAGTAATGATATTTTAACACCTAACATCCCCATTGGTTACTATTATAGCGTACATATGGTAGGTATAATTTTTTTAAAATTAGTTCAATACCAGACAGCGGCAGACGGACACTCTCTAATCCTTTGAAACAGTTATAGAATCGCATGAAATGTTAACTTTCATTTACAAGATACGCATAAGTGGCGAAATACAGACCTGAGTCAGAGGAGGTTGGACCTGAGTGGTCAACTGGCAGATAAGTTCGGCACCCAATCCATTGGAGGTTAAAAAAAAAGAAGGTAAAACAGACAAATGTACTGACATTGAAGGTCAGAAAGGCCAAGGACATTCTTAATTATAGCTGAAGAACTCAAATATGTCTTTTAGTAAATATAGTTTTGAGTTTATTTTACAATGGATTGAAATTTGAAGATAGTTTCAGATAAAAGTGTGTAAAAATAGCACATTAAATTGCTATTTTTGCTTGCAGAAATTATACCTTAGTCGGTAAAATTAAAAAGGTACAGAAACAGTACATAAGTGGGTTTACCACGCCAATTGTAGGAGAGCTTCATTTTAGTATGTTTTTATTGACTGACAATATAATTTAAAATAGTATAAATAATTAATGATAATAATTGTTTCCCATAAACAAAATAATTTCATTATAATTTTCAGCGTTTGGAAGTGCACGTAGAGTGGAATCTGTACTGTTCATGTTCGGTTACTTAGAACTCACTTAGAGTGGTATTGTTTAGAGTGATTATATCTGCTTTGAGGCTACAGTACATGTACTTCCTACAGAAAGGTACGTTATTGGTGGATCATATTTTGATAACTGAAGAAAATTGAATTTGGTAAAAATGTAAATATAAGGAATAAAGTTTTGGGGCTTATGACGGTCGTAAAAATGTGTTAACCAAGTGGTAATGTTATGCTTTTCCATGCAAACTTTTTCTTAAGACAACGCATTCACTTTATCAAATCACATTTAATCATAAAATTGTTTAAACATTACATACTTGACAAAAAAGTTTCAAAGGAGACAACGAATATCATTTCATTATGCAAGAGTATAGAAAATTTACTTCCTGTCATAGGTTTATACATTTTTGCCATAGAAAATTCGTACAAAATTATGAAAAAATGTGTGGGTTTGAAATACACAAGCACGGGGATGCAATATGGCACATTCCATCAATAAACCTGAATTATGGATAATCTGTTAATATTTAAATCTTTTACCACTTTTCATTGCCTATTTTCTTCTTCTATAGTTTAAATTCTCGGTTTCTCAATCTATATTATTTAACGCATATTTTCTTCTTTCTTTCTTTCAAGTTTTGATCATTTCTGATTCCTTCTTCCTTTCCTTTCTGTTTTCATTCCTTGAACGATTGCCTTGGCAACCAAAGCCCCGTTATCATGAAGATACAACGCGGGCCACACAACGAACTGCACCTGGTCGCCGCTTTTGGTGAAGGATCGCATTGTTTCCGATTTGAACTCACTTCCGGTGAACTGCCACTCCATACACATGGGTGGGTCCTGGATGACCATCAGCCAGGACAGTTCTGCACATTTAAGTATGTACTTCCTACAAGCATCGATTACTTCCGGTCCGAGTTGTTCCGGATTCCTCTCTGGTAGATTCTCCAAGTAGTGCTACATGTATATTTCAAAATGATGCATAAATTAAAAAAAATAAAGATAAGACCAACAATGCGATTACTATAACAACAAATAAAAGATAAAATATCTGAATATTTTATTAAAACCATTTTTTATTATACCAGTACATAACTATACAGGTATAACAATGCATTGCCAATTAAAATGATCTAGTATTACCTCTGCTAAGGATTGAAGAACAGACTCCGAACAATGCTGCCGCCGGAAATCTTTGATCTCCTTTAATAATGCGGCTGGAACTTTAGGTTTATGCTTAAAACACGAAAAAGTACACAGTACAGAATACATTTAATAGCTTAACACCATTAGGTGTGGACCTCAAAACAGGTGTTACATTTTGAATGACACAATTCCAAATGAGTTGGATACATTTATTACATTTTTTTCTATTTAGAGAATTTAACAATTCAGTAATCCTCACCAAGACCATTACTAAAAATTGTTTTTATTCTTGTCAATTTCTCCAGATAAAACGAGGGAACGTGTCAAAGAGGATATCAAAGACTTTTCTTCGGTGTTAGATATTGATATGTTTATTTATACATATATTTGACAAAAACTGCAGGAAAAGAATGTCTTTAAAACAAGTTTTTTTAATTATATCTTTTCATGTAAATAAAACGTGCATATTTTTACTTTGATTTTAACAGTACTTGGAGTTATTAGCAGTCTTGACATATTATCTATGTGTTCCGTAGCATCCCTTTTGCACATCTGGAAAATTTCCTGTAAAATAAATGTAACCTGATTAAACATTAATTAACCTTGATAACATTTTACACAAATACCTGTAGACTGATTCAATACATGAATCTCTCTGTCCTCAAAAATTTTGCCAGGAAGACTTATTTTTTTCATTTATATACATTGGGTTATGGTAAATTAGTCGAGACCTATATACCAGTTTTATTCATCCTAATTCACAAGATACCTACTGTGAGAATACTAAGTAATAGCTGCACATCTTTTTCCTCATCATAATTGGTTTCCGTGGCTTTCCGTAATTTCTCGAGGTTTTCCAGGGCATCTGTCCACTCGTTGTCGTAGATTTCGGACGCCTTTTCTCCTAATTTGATTGGTCTATTTGGGTCGCTGAGGTCGGCAATGCCGGGATTGTTGTCCCTAAGTCGGTTTGCAGCTACTGCACTCAGCCTAGGAACATTTTATGTTACCATGATTACAAAACAGCGTAGGAACATTTCAATGTCATATCAGCCTAGGAACAGTTCATTGTCACAATAAGGGCACAGGGACTGTTAAATGTCATAATATCATCTTAGGAGCAGTTCACTGTCACAATAAGGGCACAGGGACTGTTAAATGTCATAACATCATCCTAGGAACAGTTCATTGTTACAACAAGGGCCTAGGGACTGTTCAATTTCATAATATCAGCACAGGAACATTTCAATAACACAATAACAGCCTAGGAACAGTTTATTGTCACTATAAGAGCTTTGAACGTTCAACATTACAATAAAAGGCTCAGAACATTTCAATATCACAATAACAGGCTAAGAACATTTCAATGGCATAATATCAGCCCATGATATTTTTAATTTTATAACATTAATGAAATTGGTAGCATCATATGCTTGTAAAGAATATGGAAAAAATAAATTTGTGTCGATAGCAGCCAACTTATGCATAAAAGATAAGGATTCTTTACTTAACAGAGGATATACACACATGAAACCTCTTAAGAGAAGTGGGGTATTATGGAAATTAAAATTAATAGAATCTCAGAGTTACCTGGTTAAAGCTGCTTCTTTGTCTTTCAGGGCGGCTTCTTTAGCCGTTTTCTCTGTTGATAATTTCTTTTGTAATTGATCAATTGTTTTCTGTAGATCCTGGACGCTTTTCTGGCCTCGGATTTCCCGTCTTAACAATTGGACCTGGTTTTCTATCGCTGTTAGGGCAACTTCTACAGATTCTTCACTGTAATATTTATAAATATATTTACAAGTATTTAAATTGATACAAGTAAAACATACAAGGACTGAAATTGTCTGATATCAATGGATAACCATAAATGTGCACGTTGATGATCATTTCATGAGAATTAAAAGATTTACAACTTCATTGTAGAAATTTAAACCAAGATCACAAATTATACAAATATGCTTCTTAAGATGAGGATTTATAAAATTTTCCAATATATTCCTTAGTAGACTTTTGCACTTTTCCTTCGTCTCCATTTTTGAAAGGGTTGTCCCGGTTTTATAACAAAAATAAATCTTCAATACATCAGAATGCTTGCATAGTAATATCATCGGTATCATTCGTTTTGCTTCGGAGTTTGTTAATTATGCAAACGGGTGTGCTGATTTTGTTTAAAGCTGGTCTGTTTTGTATTTCAGTATTTTATTACCTGAAAATAGTTGCTCGTTTTGCATTAACGTAAATATATTTAATTCCCTTTCCGCCACCCGTTACGTGCAAGTACCAATTGATTGCCGAGTACCTATTATTGCCGATTGTATAAAAACAAGATTTCTGCTATATATTCGTTGGTTTTTTTTTTCTTTAGCTACAAACCAAAATAAATAAATAACACAATTTTACACTTAGCAAAACAGGTGAGCTAAAATACAGAAGATTGATTGACACAGAGGTTAAATAAATCATTTAGATGGACAGGTGGATGATACAAATGCATTATCAAGACTCGGTAAAAAAAAAATAAAACCAAAATAAAACATGTAAAATAGTGTAACTTTTCATATATATAATTTATGGAAACACCTATACAAATAATAAATCCTATGCCACATTTGATTTATTCATAATGTTTACATCGATCCTTTTTGGTTCTGATTAACAGTTGGTATCACGATCCTCTAGCTAACGAAGATAGTGCATCAGGTTAAGAACAACCTTAGAGTGTACTCGTAGTATAGTTTGTAAACTAAGAACGCGAATGTGATATTTATTTAGCCACCACTACTATATATTTACATCTACCAAGTATTATTCCCTCTATTTCTTACGGAGACTCATAGTTAATTCATAGCTCTATAGAAACAGCCAGACTGAAATCTACACGCCCCGTTTATCGATTGGTCGAAATCTACAGCGGCTGAAACTGACAAGAAATTGACAGGACTGAAATTGACACGCCCAGTTTATTGATTGGTCGAGACCTACAACTACCTAAGAAAAATCACGGACTGCACGAAATAACCATGATGATGTCAGACTCAAAGTCTCACAGAAGACAATTTGGCTGTTTCTTTTAGCTAACGTACTTATGTACATTAACAGTAATTTAGTAAATTTTACTTACTTTTTACGCTCAATTTATTAATTAGTTAAAAGAAAGATGTTAATATAAACAATAAAATGCTTTCTTTGTTGATTCATTCGGGTTATGAAGGTAGCGATCATTGCAGAAAAAATTTACATAACCCGCTAACGCGGGTTATGCATTTTTTCTGCAATGTCGCTACCTTCATATCCCGAATGAATCACCAAAGAAAGCATTTTATTGTTTAAATAACTACAGTTTTATGGCGAACTAGGCCCTAAAACTAAGTCTATTCAAATTGTAGTGTATGTATTAATTACAATGAGTTTTATTTAATATTTATAATGGTAAAGCGACCATAAAGCCAAATAGTTGAATTTCACTCACCTTTTTAACCTCTTTGAAGGGCTTTCATAGCCTTCCGATTTGTCATGAGATTTTCGTTTCGCCATTGCAAGGCGGTAAACAAAGTGTACTTTCGGTTTGCACGATGTGAACAGCTGAAGACAAAAACCAGTCAAAACGAGAAATTCGGCAAACTCTTTTTTTAGCAAATCGGTGTACAATTTAGTTACAATAACATACTTATCAGTCTGAATAATGTTCCGTTTTCTGTACGTTTTACAAATACAATTAAAAAAAAAACAAAACTAACTATATATTTCTATGGAAGCCGATAGATGTATTAAAATACGAGTTATTTATATATTGACCTCGTATTGTGTCTTCTTTGCCGGTGTATTTTTTAAAATCCAATTTATCTACTATGATTATCATAAGGTTATGAAATGATTGAAATACCTTACGTTTAAAAAGTTAGTACTGTAAACACAACAATATAAATTATTATGCCTTTATCATGAACAGCATATAACCAATTTTTGATATTCATAAGACTAACATATTTGTAAAGAAAAAAACTATCAGAATGATGTTTTGCTCCTATTTATGTGTTCGAAAATATTACCGATTTGCTAAATATTTTGCAAAATGTTTCAATATTCCGAATGATTGTTTTTATGTACACTTAACGAAATTTATTTAATTTTTTGGGGCAAGAAATGAAATGCTTTTTAATATTTCTCGTGTTTAATTATTTCTGTAAAATCTTTATTTCATCTGTATCAAGTTAAAAGATTTTGAAACATTTGTCAAGATATATATGTGAATATGTAACAGCAAAACGCTCCCTAAGATTTAGGATACACGGTAAACACGTCATAACGTAGCTTACAATTTTTTCCCCTAAACTATCCATATAAAGTGAGTACACGTAAATAATCCTTAAATTGTCTACGAAGCTGAGAAGGAAGAGCCAGTTGTTCCACATGAAAAATATACTCCAACTATCTGCAATTCTGACACCAGATAATATAATTTCTTATAGTTTTCATCAATTGGTAAGAATTGGCGATAATCAGTCACGTAATATATACCGAGTCTTGTCCAAACTATTTCATTTCGTCATATGCATATCGTCCATCGTATAAAAATAGATGCTGACATGCGTTATGGGATCTCATCCGTTTATAATTTTTTAAAACAAATATGAGAATAATTCTTCCGCAATACTAGTACATGATTTCGCTTAAAATGTCGACTCTTCGATATGTGTCCAGTTCTTTTCGTAATTCTTAAGTTCGTCTATTAAAACATCCGTCTAAAAGGGGAAAAAAATAAAGTTAAATTTTTGGTATGTAAAAGAATTTCACAAATAATATATTCTAATATATACCTGAAGCGGTGTATGCTCTCGAACATTTGAAGGTATACCACTATCACTTTAAGTCTTCACCAGATTCTTACCTAACTAATGTTCCTCCAACTCTCCTTATATTTGCAAATCTCTTTAATCTTAAATGAAAGAAAAATATGTAAATTGTTAACATCTACATATTCTTAGATATTTTCTTTCATTCTTTAAGTTTTAAAATAACACACTGTTAGTATGTTAAAATAAAGCCACGTGAGTCTTATCTTTAAGTCTTCGTTTTAAAATTTGCTCTTAACAGCAATGAAACATTCAATACAATCGTTTCAAAAACAGATACAGATACAGGTATTTTTGCCTTTTCCGTAAACTGTTTATATCTTTTCTAGCCTCAGGGTAGAACTTTTAAATGAGATTGAATTATGTTCCCTTGGTTGTAAAGTGTTCTTCAGAATTAAATGATATATGACACATACTGTACCAGGATATTCATTTAAAATATCGTATTTCAATATTTATAGAAAAAAGGAAGACAGACACTTTTAAGCAGGTAAGGACTCCTTTGAACCCCAAGGACAATATTGATACATGCCAAATCGCCAAATAAAAAGGTTATTTATAAAAGGCTAATATTTGTTCTTTTTCAATCGAACAATTTTGGCAAGAATGTCATATGCTTCAATTTTATCTAGATCAAGAGGTATCTAATGCATTTGAATTGAATGGGCTACATAAAAGGATATATGTAGTTGATGCAATTAAATACACGAAACAACTGCTAATCTTCCAAGTTGGACAGATGTTAAACGAGTAAAAAAATATAACTGTCAATACATCGTATATTGTTTCTGTGTTACTCTAACTTCATTCCTCTACCACAGCCAGCATGTTTGTCATACACAATGTATTGTTTTATATGATTTATTTTTTTATTCATGTATTCATTCCATACTATTTTATTCTATTTACATAATGTCCTTCAGAGAAATAGCAAATTTTGCAGAATCTGACATAGAGATGAAAATATAACCTTCTACATGAAATATATTGATAATTTTTGAAAGAGTTACATAAAGGACTCTAGAATTCCTTTTGTCCTTTATATTTGATGTTGGACTTTTTTTTTCAGACAAACAAATTATCTTAAAGTGACACGGTGACTCAAAAAGATGTTTTACTTTTTTATGATGACAATGGAAATAAGTAGAAACATTCGAAATTTCATCATGTGGAAGGTTTCACGCATTATAAGTCATCACATATCACAAGTCGTAAACACTCATCCGGAAATTTCACATGTTAACAAACCGAGTTGTTTTGGGCATTGATTTGAGTGTCACGTGATTGTGATTGCTGTCTAAAAATAGTTACAGTGGGATTGACACACAGAGAAAAGATGTATAATTTGAAGTTATTCAATGTCTGCAGTAAGAAATATGCATTCATAGGATGCATCTTAATAAATGAAAAGTTCTTGAAGACATCAGGTTTCACAGCGAGGCTACTGGCTCGTGATATATGCCAAGCTGCAGTATTTACATTCCCCAGCGCTTGCGTGGCTATGGAACGGAAGCCAGGGAAACTCAATATTTATGCGTTTGCCCAAAGCTCAATTCTATATTTCTCTTTTTAATTTGATTTATTTACTTTTGAACGCCTCAAGTTTTCAAAAGTTTATCTTTTTATACGATACATGTATATACAATATGTGAAAATTGTGTAAAAATTCGATATTTGGTTAATCATTGGTTGTGCGTCACCATGTCTCTTAAAATGATATAATTATCGTTATAAAAAGTCCCATTTGAACTAGATTCCATTAAAAGATTTAGAAACCCGGGCTTTTAAATGAGACTGACTTGAGTTTTAAAGTAAATTTCAATCAAATCTAGTTTTACATGTAAGCATCGCAGAATACATCAAAACGTGAAAATACCATTCAAAGTAAGGTTCTTCGTCCTTCAGCCTCAAAGTATTCTTTTCAACATAAAAATGTTATTTGATCTTCAAAATTTATAAATGAAATGAAATTAAAATGTTGATGGTGTCCATGTATTTTACAAAGTTATTGCAAATACACATATACAAGTTGAAATCAAATTTAAAAAAGGTTGTATCGGTGCATTGGTAGCTCGAACCCCTTTACCACTCGTGGAACCACAAAGCCAAGCATTTCGTTGAATAACTGATCGTAATACTTATACTAGAAGACTAATTGAATTTGTCTATATAAAAGGCAGGTTTATGGTACGAATTAAAAAATCTGGATAATTTAGAGTTATCGAACACGGCTGAAGATCGGAGATAGAATTTCACAAAAACATGAAATGCCTTTTTAAAAGGCCATCGTCACGATTTTGGTCAAAAATTATTTTTCCGATTTGAATGTTTACAATGATTCAGTAAGGAATTTTCCATAGGCAACCATAATTTGAGTGTCATTCGTTGAGTTATAAGCGAGTTATAGAGCTTACAATTCTTCGCTATGTAAACAAAGCTTTTGTTTACATTTTGAATGTTGAAGTGAAAATTCCAGTTTTGAACCTTAAATGAATATGATAAATATTAGGAACTGTTTGTTTATGCTTGAAATGAATTAGAATATAGACAAATCAGCTTGAAAAAGATTTTTTACTGGTATATTAAACCTACATGTATGTAAACAAAAACAGGGCACGAGCCTTGTTTACATAACAAAGAATTGTGAGACATGCTCTTGCTTATAACTCTACGACTGACTCTCAAATTTCATTTTACCATTAGAAATGCATTCCTAAAGCACTGTAAATAATAAAAACAGAAAAATAGAATTTGACCAAAATCGTGACCATCCCCCTTATATATTAAAAAGAGACAATTTTGGAGGTTTTTCTTCCAAATCCAATTAAAACTATGTGTCCTCGGCAAAACAATTTAAAATAAAATCATAAAAGTTTTCAACTTATGAAAAAACTTTTCGTACACTCAAAAATTTTCCACTGTAAAGAATACTTTTGTTTTTAGAAAGTTATGTTTAATATAGCTTTTAAATATTATATTATCAATACATGAATTAATTTTGAAAATAAATTTGAAGTGCGTTGCATCTTTAGTTTTAAAGTCTTTTTACATTTTTTTCTTTATGATTTCAGAATATAAGACGTAAGATATCGTTGGACACTAAATCAACTTTCCAAAATTTCTTTCTGGAGAAATCAATCTTTAAAAAATTCGCTTGCAACCGTTATAGAATAAAATAAATGTTCATCTAATCAATAAATATGATTTAGGGGGTTCGTAGGACTAATTTAAAATAATAAACAATCGATACCAAAGACATATGATTTGAAAAAAGAATGAATTCAGTTTTCGTTACCAGCAGTAGTCCTTGCCCATGATATCCTTTGTTATTTTTTTTTATTATACTTTCATGTTAAATACTGAAATCTGATTGGTTTAGACGCAGTTGACAATCCGTTCCCATATCCACAGCGTTAGCAACACACTTGGCAACGGGCCGATAGAACGAATTGTTACATGCGCGTAAATTATGCGCGTACGGTTCGCCGTAGAACTCACGTCTTTTCTATATAAAAGCAGTAAAATTTGCTTTAAAATTAAGAAATTCAGTATAATAAAATAAATAGTGCCTGTTTGGGAGGGTACCAGTTGAAATTGACACCCCTCGAAAACCATTGTCAACCTCCGCTTCGCGTCGGTTGACAATGGTTTTCTCGGGGTGTCAATTTCAACTGGTACCCTCCCAAGCAGGCACTTTTTATATAATGGTTCCTTTTTAGGTCGATGCAAGTCGTTTGTTGGAGAGAGCGACCGTTTGTGGTTCTATAACCCTTTTTCAACGAGATTGATAGATTGAAGCGTTTAACAGGCAGCATATTTTTTAAAATTCTTATAGAATAAACATAAACATTGATATAAAAACCCAGTGGATACCAGCATGTGTCGTCTGCACTTATGATTGGCTTAATCAAAATGTTTGATCTTGTTTTTAATGTAAAAACGGAATTCTAAAACACTTTACAATTAGATATTTATTTTTGATTACATAATTGAACAAAATATATGTAACAAGAGGCCCGTGGGCCACATCGCTCACCTGAGCAACAATAGGCATGATAAAATCAGCTTCATAGAGTCATAACACTAAATATCTGGACAATGTGGTATAAAACATGTTGATCCTGTATAAAAAAAATCAGTTTCTTCCTGAATATTCTTATATTTATAATCAAGTTCCTTTTCTAACCTGATGATTTTATAGTCATATCACATTCAGCATTGCAGTTCTCAAAAAGACCCTAACCAATTGTTTATATACAGGATATAAACCTACATCAAATTCTGAACCCCTTGTGAGGCCCAATAATCGTCCAGGGGCAAAAGTTTAAACAATTTTAAAGAATCAGCAATATGTAAAAATGCTTGCATATAAGTAAAAGCATATATAATAACATTTCAGTTTTTGTGAATAATTAAAATGTTTTCCTTTGTACAACTGGATCCCCAATGTGGCCCCACTCTACTCGTAAAGATTTTGTTTTGAACAAATTTAAATCTACACTATCTGAAGTTGCTTTCACTAAAGTACAGCTTTTCTAGGCAAATGGTTTTTTTTTTAAAATTAAAGGATTTTAAAGATTTACTCTATATATTCCTATGTAAAATGTTGACCCCCATTGTGGTCCCACCCTACCCCCGGGGGTCATGATTTTCACAACTTTGAATCTTCACTGCCTGAGGATGTTTCCACATAAGTTTCAGCTTTCCTGACCAAATGGTTAATGAGAAGAAGATTTTAAAGATATACTCTATATATTCCAATGTAAAAATTCGACCCCCATTGTGGCCCCACCCTACCCCCGAGGGTCATTATTTCACAAATTTGAATCTTACTACCTGAGAATGCTTTAACTTAAGGTTAAGCTTTTCTGGCCAAATGGCTCTTGAGAAGAAAATTTTTAAAGATTTACTTTATTAACTCCTATGTTAAAATTCAACCCCCATTGTGGCCCCACCCTACCCCTGGGGGTCATGATTTTCACAACTTTGAATCTACACTACCTGAGGATGCTTCAACATAAGTTTCAGCTATCCTTACCAAACAGTTTCTGAGAAGCAGATTTTTAAAGATTTACTCTATATATTCTTATGTTAAAATTCAATTTCCCCATTGTAGCCTCACCCTAACCCCAGGGGTCACAATGGGGGTCAACAGACAGACGACAGACAAAATGTGATCAGAATAGCTCACTTGAGCTTTCAGCTCAGGTGAGCTAAAAACCAAACAAGATGAATATGTTCATTTCTGTAATTTCGGAGTAAAAGTTCAAGGTATAATTATGTCATAATTCTAAGTAATACAATCTTAGTACTTTTATACTTAATAAGTTTGTACAGTTTAAACATTTATATTTTTTCGTTAAAATACAACGGTCCAAGTAATGTATACTAGTATATCTCTTAATCTAAAATCATGAATGTAAACAAAAAAAAATTCTTAATTGTATTTAAAATGCGAAAAATTTAATGATACACAAATATCATCTTTTAAATGAACTTTACAAAGGAACAATAGTACTTAACTGCTTTCCACGATTCATTGAACATTAATTCAAATTAAAAAATCAACATCAATAAATTATTTTTTTAATATTGCATTCAAGTAAACAATGTACAATGTATATCTACCAATGTTATCATACATATTCATATTATTTGAAGAATGATAATGTTATTACACAATATTATTTTTGTGAAAGAAAAAAAGGTAAAGGAAACGAAAACAAACAAAATACGCCTATTTTTGTGAATTTGGTAGGATTCAATAGCTTTAAGATGATATTCTATACAAATTATATACATACACTATTATTTACTTCTGTATTCAGAAGGCTTTTAAACAAATGTAAATATTTTGCAGTTTTTGACTGATTACGTTTATTATATTTGACATTTAATTTAAGTAAATCTTCATTAAATTAGTGAGTTTTTTAAAATGTAAAAATCAATAGGTGAAATAAGCCATGGGCATTTATAAAACAATAGCTTCAATCAAAAATATCAGTTTATATACCCTTTAACGATAACTGCGATAGTGCTCTCATGCAGGGCAAATTGTATACTTTGTCGAACAGTAGATAGTTAATGACGTAAAATAGACAATCAAAATTACGTCCCACTTCCCCAAACTGTCATTTACCCTTCAAAAGAGTAGTACTGCAGTTACCCTGAAGGGGTATATTGCCAAAAAATGCATTTTAACGCAAATACTCTAATAACTACATAAACGAGCAAAAGACGAGTTTTCTTGTTGTCGCTATATAAATTGCTAATACAAAATAATCTTAAATAACGTCGGTCTATATAAGCGTTGATCATGTAGTAATTGTATACTCAATATATTGCTACATGAAAACTTTGCTTTAATATGTAAGCAATAAAAAACTATAATTCTTTTCTCTATCATCTGTAAACAATGGAGTACATGACGATTATTCATCACTTCGAGCTGTTTTTTACTCAACATTTTTTCCTTCGCCATCGTTTTCAGTACCAATAGTTGTTTTGCGTTGCCTAGATTAGGATGTTTACCATGTGGAACATCATCATCTCTATTGCTGACGTTTTATGTGCTGTTGTTGCCGAGAGTTGCGTTGCTGTTGTCATTGAGTAGCTTGTCCTTTTCTAAATTAGAATGTTTTCCTTGTGCTATATTTACGT
This sequence comes from Magallana ariakensis, assembly GCA_020458035.1. Taxonomy (NCBI): domain Eukaryota; kingdom Metazoa; phylum Mollusca; class Bivalvia; order Ostreida; family Ostreidae; genus Magallana; species Magallana ariakensis. The sequence continues at coordinate 11,802,893 of CM035815.1, forward strand.
TTTCTTATTTGTCATCGGTTTCTGAAAATATGGTATAAATAGATGAGTTGTCGTTGTTCTTGGATAGCTCGTTGTTACTGTCGGTAGATTGTTTAACATCTGAACCATTATCGTCTTCTCTTGCGCCGTCGTTTTCTACACACTCGACATCATATGATGCTGTGTTGGTGTCACTGGATAACATGACGTTTTCTCGATTAGATTGGTTATAATCTGAAACATCATCCGATTTGTTCTCATTGTCGCAAGTGATGACGCACTGAGCATCAATAAACATATCGTCATTGATGAACGGTCGAGTACCCGCCGCTTTTTCACAAATTCCAGCTGCTACGTCATTATCAACATCTTTTTCTTTGCCGTTGTTTCCTGAACAATAGACACCAAAAGATGTGTTACGTAGCATGTCGTTACATAGATTAGAATTATTATCATCATCATCATCATCATCATCATCATCAATCATCATTTGCATTGCTTTCCTTGCCTGTGAAATTCTTACCTGTTGCTTTGTAGTTGTTGTCAGTGAGTAGCTCCTCGTGTTCTGCTAAAGGTTTTCCTTTCGGCAAATCTTCATTTTCCCGTTTGTCATCGTTTTCTAAACAGTTGGCATTCAATAGCTTGTCGTTTGTTTGAAAAAAATGTTTAACATCTGATTCATTGTCAGCCTCACCTTCTCCTTTGTCTTCCAGGCGCTCGGCATCAATAGGTGCTTCGTTAGTGTCACTGCCTAACTTTTCGTTTCCTTGACTATATTGCATACCATCTGAAACATCATTTGATTTATTTACATGGTTGGGACCGCTTTGTGGAACATTTACATTTTCTTCTTTGCCATCGCTTTCTGAACATTTGGTATTAAAAGGTGCGTTGCTGGTGTCATTGGATAGCTCATCGTTTTCTGGATTGTATTGTTTACAATCTGAAACATCTGTTCTGCTTTTATTGTCGTCACTGCTAACAGTTGGAGTAATTACATACTTCTCGTCGTCGTCGGTTTCATCTGCACTCGAGTAACTCGACTCCTCTTCAGCTATTTCAGATTTGCTGCCTTGAACGACCCCTTTAGCCAACAGAGGTCCATCCTTATGGAGAAAGAAAGTTGGCCATACCACGAAATGTACCAGTTTTCCAGCTTTCGTGTATGATCGCATTTTATTCGAGTCGAAAGCCGAGTTTGTTTGGTAATCGGCTTCCATGTAGATTGGGGGATCTTGAATACGCATCATCCAGCAAAGCTCCACACATTTTTCAATGTATTCTTTGCAAGAATCATAAACCTTCTTTTTTATTTGCAATTTAGATTTTCTTTCAGCTGCAATATACTATATAATAAAAAAAGTTTACAATTAAACTAGATTATAAAAACTAATTTAAAACTAACCATGTTAATAACGATGGTAGTTTCTCATGAAATGGACATCTGAAGTACATTTAATGCTATGATAAAAAATTATACATTTAAACATACCTTTTGCAATCGAGATATAGCGTGTTCTGCGTTTGATTTTCGAAAATCTTTCATTGGTTTTAGCATTGCTGATGAAATTTCTTTTACACTGAGCTTAAATGCACAGCAAATAAATTCAGACAAACAATTGAACAATATCAATTGTTTTAGAATGACATTTATTAATGAAACAAATATGCATTAAATATTCAATAAAAGTGTTTTTAAAAGAATCAAAATCTTTTACCACTCGTTTCTTTTGTAGTTGGTAAATAACTGGAGGCAAAACTAGTAAGTCAGGAAAAGATTCGAGATGTGTATCGCAAAAGTCCACGCAGGTGTCAAACACATTCTATAAGTTAGTATCAACATAAGAATTGATAGTTTAGAAAAACAATAAATTGATTCAATTGAAGAGGTCCTTAGGAGACGGACAGTCTTGAATTGATGAAATATAGAGAATGAAGATATATATATATATATATATATATATATATATATATATATATATATATATATATATATATATATATAAAACCAAGATATAATTGTCATAAAAGTGGTAAAAAATAGGATTGACCGACATAACAAGTTATAAAATAGGATATAATTTATTCCTATATGTTTTGTGCCTTTTAGGCACTTGGTCTATTGATGCACAAGTTAAGCTACTTTTTCTGAAAGAAACTTGTGAAATCGGTTTAGAAAAAAAATTACCCACGAAATAAATATACCCCATCATATAAATTTTGACAGAGTGGACATTGATTCACCATTTCAAATGAGATTTATTTATTGTGGTTCTCATGGAATCCATTAAAACAATAAATGGTATATACAAACGACCACTTATGTGATTATTTGTTCAAGACCATTGGTATGCACAGATTGTGTTTAATAACGTTTGAATATCTGTGCAAGTAAGGACATATATATTCATGCATTTAAAAATCTTATTTAGCATGATATATGTTACATTTAGACTTTACACCAATTGGAGATACTACTGGATTTTTCGTAATTAACAGGGCATTTGTATAACTGAATTTTGTGATTAACAACAAAAGAAATGAACTCACTTTGATTATTCTCAACAAGATCATGATTCCCTTTTCCTCGGTAATGTTAAGGGATTCCAGGTTTTCCATGGCATTGGTCCATTCGTTGTCATACAGCTCAGATACTTTCTCTGCTAACTTTAAAGGACGATTTGGGTCGCTAAGGTCTGTAATTCCAGGATTTTGATCCCGAGGTCTGTGTGAACTTATTCTGCATGATAGAGATGAAAAAATTCTTTGTAGTGAAAGATTGAAAGTCAAATATTTATCAAATGTTAAAATATAAATTAATTACAAGAAAATCTTTCTACCCATCTAAAGCATGTCCTTTCGCTTTCTTTTCTTCTGTCAATTTCTTTTGTAATTTGTCAATCGTATTTCTATGCATTTGAATGCTGGAATTAGCCAGGTTACATTTTTGCTGCAACATATGTATTTGTGTCCCAAGGCGGTTTATCTCCCGATCTCTATCATTTATGGCTATAATCAGGCTTCTAAAGAAACAAGACATAAAAAAAGTTTCTGTAATATATCAATGTCAAAGCAATGGATCCATGAAAATGTCGTTTTTTTAATATTTCAAAATTGTATAAAAGTCATTTTTTAACATGCAGTAAATAGGATTTAGTATTTCATAACATGATTTTATATGAAATTCTCGTAACACAGCGTATTAAAATCATTTTCAGAGTCCTAATATACCCTTGAGTTTGCTCGGCTTCACTAAGAGTTTTTTTCAATTGTTCTGATTCTTTTTTTAATCTGAAAAGGAGAAATCGAAACAATCAAAATAGTAAATATGTAAAAACACATATAGTAAAATTTCAAACTGTGGCGTTGTGGATTATAAAAATAATAATTTAAAAATGATATACGCATATTTTTATGCTAAACATTGTTCCCATATGGGGTCCTATCAATGGTCAGTAGGCAACGGTTTGAACAAAATTGAAACTTCACCACACACGCAAAGGAGGTTTGTTTGAAATGTTAGCATTTCTAGTGGAGTTGTTCTTAAGTGTAAGATTTTAAGGGCATCTACCTTACCTTTATTTTATTTTGATTATCTGTCAATAAATTGTGAAAAATATTGAATTATTCCGATTTAATTATTTATATTTCTTTTTAATTATACTTTGTGGACGTTAACCTGATTGTTCAGTAAAGGATATCGAAAATGTGAACAGGTTACAGAAGAATTGACATATGTTGATCAGAAAAGCAAAATAAAAAAGTAAAATTTGAAAGGAGTCGTGACCATGTCCTTTTAAAATAAAAACAAACACAGAAAAAGTATTCCTAATGTTATTCCATTCTTTACCTGTTTTTATCAGTTTCAAGTTTTTTCTTTTCGTCCTCTATCTGTTCAAGCGTAGAGTTTAATGCTTTTATTTCACCAATATCTTTCTCTCTCTGTCTTTGTGTTGTTTCATTCAACCTTTGAGAAAAATTTTCAACAGAAGGTCAATCATTAGTAAACTGAATCTTCAGGATGCTCTGAAGACTTATACTTGAAATTTTGGTGTATTTTATTGATATGATCTTAACTTTGTGTAGTCTGTTTTCATAAAACCAGTTTTTGATAATGATCAGTAAATCATTTCCAATATTTACAAATGTGATATATACTACATTGTTCACCAAAGCAACAATCCCTATTATTATTATTTTTGAATGTTAAAGACTGAAATTTGATTGGTTTAGACGCAATTTATAATCCGTTCTATTACTCTCAGCGTTAGCAACACGCTTGGCAACTGGTAACACAAAGAATTGTTAAATGCGCGTAATTATGCGCGTGCGGTTCGTTGTAGAAATCACACCATTCCTAAAGAAGTCAGTTATGCGTTTCAAATACTGCAAATGATTATCAAAAATAAAAGCAGTAATTTTTTTCTTAAATTTAAGACATTCAGTATAATAAAATAAATAGTACTTGTTTGGGAGGGTAACAGTTAAGTAGAAATTGACAACCCTCGAAAAACCATTGTCAACCTACGCTTCGCGTCGGTGGACAATGGTTTTCTCGGTGGTGTCAATTTCAACTGTTACCCTCCAAAACAAGCACTTATTATATATTGTGGTCTTATAAGCTTAAGAGTGTTACTAAATACAATTCCTTACAAGAGCATCTACAAATTTGCTTCCTCTAAAAATTCCAGTATAAAAATTATGAAAATCATTATTTTAAAAATGTTATTTTGACTGAAAATGGTCCAGCATAAACATTCAATAAGAAATGTAGTGAGGTAGCTGACGATAGTAATACAGAACAAAGTCTGAACTGAAAAGCTCATTCTCAATTGTGCGTTCAGCCCAGGAAATTTTACAAATATTACCGATTAAAAGGTATACATTTGAATACTTCTATTTATCAATACTTTACCTTATGTACTCGTTTTCTAGTTTTTCTTTGGCACCATTGACATCTCGTAATTCATATTCAAAACTTTCCATCCGATTAATAAGTGTGTTGTTTTCATCTTCCAGATTTCTTCTTTTGTCTTCACTTTTTCCCAGGTCAGTAACTATTCTCTTCCTTTCAAAGATCAAACTTGTGTTTTCTCTTTCAAGAACTCTTTGTGCATTTTCAATCTTTTGAAGTTTAGCGTTTAGCTTTTTCATATCATCCTTCTGTTGTTGTAACTCCTTTTCTAGCCTACAATAAATGTTGAAACTAAATATTTATAAAATTAATCTTACTTCTAATTGGCATTTACACTTTTGGCAAAATTGCTAATTTTGGGCAAATAAGATGCATAGGGAAATATTCTTCTGGCAGTGAAGTCCAGTAAAACTAGCTCCAATAATTTAGCCATCTCCCGATTTTTTTTTTTGGGGGGGGGGGGGCTACAACTCCATAGGATCTCCGTAATGGTGCAAGTGCGGGAGTGATTCACTCCCGCAACGATTTCGCCTCAAATCGTATATAAGTGAAAATAACATTTGCATTTCTTACCTGAACTCAACATTGTAGTTCTGCATGGCATAATTAATCTAAAAATATCAAGTATAGTCCATATATCGGTTATTTTTCGTGTATGTCAACAACGCAAGTTGAATTTGTCCGCCATGTTTACTGACCTTGATCGGTTTTATTTTGGGACAGCCAATGAGAATTCAGGAGCGGATCTTGAACTTAATACCGAAATTCCCCTATTTTAAAGGGACCTGGACACGATTTCAGATGAAAATTTTATTTTTGATTTTTATGTATTAAATAGTTTACTTGTGTATTTTGAATGATTTACCAAAATTTGAATGTTAGAAGTCGTGTTACAAGCGAGATACAGAGGAAAGAAGTCGTTGGTATGTAAACAAAGCTCGAGTCTTATATTTGTTTACAAATAATGTGAAGTAAAGAAATTACCATTTCTTTGACAAAATAACTTGTAGAAACAAGATAAACTTATTAAATGTGTTCATAAATAACTTTATCAACAACAAAATGCAACATTAGATTGAAACTTTTACCAATTCAAGACATATGTAAACAATAACAGGACTCGATCTTTGTTTACAAAACGAAGAATTTTAACCTCTGTAACTCGCTTGTAACTCGATATTTGACTTTCAAATTTTGACAGAGCATTAAAAACATCCATATTGACCATTCTAGACATTAAAAATGAAAAAATAAATTTTGAAAAAATTTAGCTCAAATCGTGTCCAAGTTCCTTTAAACATAATTAACGCGGTAAATATGAATTTTCCATTATATACCATTTCCTTAAATGATGTTTTAGTGATATAACGAGGTAAGATCGCTTATTTACACTACCATTCACGTTTTCAAGTCCATCAAAACTCCAAGCATTAATCCCATAAAATCACGCAAGAACTGTCATGGCTGCTGAAAAAGACGACTGGTAAACATGCTGATTTATTATACTTTCATGTTAAATACTGAAATCTGATTGGTTTAGACGCAGTTGACAATCCGTTCCCATAACCTCAGCGTTAGCAACACACTTAGCAACGGGCCGATAGAACGAATTGTTACATGCGCATAAATTATGCGCGTACGGTTCGCCTTAGAACTCACGTCTTTTCTATATAAAAGCAGTAAATTTGTTCAACCTGAATTAAAAAATTCTTTTATCTAAAGGATGTCAAATATAAAAACGATCTTTTTCAGACCGAAGTCAGCCGCATGAACAAATAAATTTTGCACCATTACAGAGATCCTTTGGAATTGTAGCCCTCTCCAGTAAACATCAGATAAAATAATCGGAGAGGACTACATTATTGCAGCTAAGTAAAACATATTATTTTATATTTTTTGTTTCAGTTTCATAAAATTGCATTTAATAAAAATCTGATTATCATTAAAATAACTTGATGTGAACAGCATTATTTGCAGGACACCAAAAATTATGCATAGTTTACGGAAGAGTATCAGTGTAACGTTTTTCTTTTAAATTTCAACATCAAATTTGGAAATTTCATCCTTACTTGAAAACTTGAAAATAAGAATGTTTAACATTAATTTTAGATTTTCAACTTTAAAGTTGATTTCTCCAGGTTTTATCTTGGAAATATCAAATTTAACGTTGGATTTTTAACTTTAAAATTTAATTTAAATATAGTAATATCCTATTGAAATCTTGGAACTTACAACTTAAGTTTCTTTATTTTCAAATTTTAAAGTTGATATTGTCAACTTTAGAATTGCATTTGTCAACCTTTATTTTGGAAGTTCTAACTTTAAAGTTGGAATTTCAAACTTTAAAGTTGTATTTTTAAACTTTAATCTTAAAATTTCCAAATTTAAGTATGGAATTCTTTATTTTAAGTTGGAATTTCGTAATTTAATATTTGAATTTTTAACTTCCATCTTCTCATTATACATGAATATGTACTACGATAAGTTTATTGTTTTGAGATTAATGTCTTTAAATAAGTCATCGGTATGTAGATAATTGCACAAAAAAGATACACATATTTAAAAATTGCACAGCTTTGTTTTGATTTTAATTGTATCTTTCTGTGCTTTTTTACATTTCATTAACAACACCCTCTTACTTCACTTATTTAGATAACGTTAAATTAAACATTCCATGTTAATATTACTAAAATGAGTCTATAAATGTTTAAGAATAAATATTTCGCAAAAGGCATTGAACTCCCTTGTGTGACAAAGAGAAAATTTGTATCATTGGACCTTTGTAAAGAGTATCAAATTTCTGTGGAAATAGCGACCTACTTAGCATAAATGATAAGTATTAACTAAAGACAGAAGAAAATACCTTTTAACAGCTGTTTCTTTGTCTTTCAGAGCGGTTTCTTTAGCCGTTTGTTCTGCTGATAGATTTTTCTGTAAATGATCAACGGTTTTCTGAAGATTTTGAACGATTTTTTGACCTCGGATTTCCCTTCTTCTCAGAAATTGGATCTGTTTTTCTATGGTTGTTAGCACATTTTCTACAGATTCCTCACTGGAATATTCAAACAAAAGGTCTATGGACTTCATCATTGTGTAATTTTAAAGATAATGTATATATTTTTTTTAATTAAGAAGAACATTTGAAGAAAATAGATTTTTGCTCGAGTTGACAAAGTGTTTTAACAGCCTTTGTAACTTTAAACTATACAATCAAATCAAATGAAAATCGGGGTGCAAGCGGGGTTTGCTAATTTATATTTACTTGTACATTTCCTGAAATATATATAATAAATAAGGAATTATTCTTTGAGTATTATGAGGTGATTATTATTATTGTCGGAGCGTGATCAAATCTATCTTTAAGCCCTTTTTTTGCTTTATTTGATTACGCCCCGACCAAAATTATCACCTCATAATAGTCAAAGAATGATTCCTTATTCCTTAATTATCTCTTTCTCTTTCAAGTGTTTGGCTGCAGTACGGATTCCCTTACTGCCGTGTTACGAAATTCTAATTCTAAACAAAGGGAATGTAAAGTTTGGAAATAAATTCCCTAACTATGTCGTGTTACGAAATTCTCATTAAAAGGAATCGAAAGTTTGGAAATAAATACTAATACAAAGTGGGCTACCAAAAACTGAGAGAAATGTTTGGTTGTGTTAAAATCCCGTTAAACCTATCCGTCATGTTTATGACGTCGCGTTAAAGGCTTTGTAAAATATGAACGTTTCGTTTAAAAAAGGCGCCGTGTTTAACGTAAAAATTATCATACTTACTTTAAGTTTCTGAAAAATCATATACCATTGAGTTTTGTTTATTCTTGGCTCTTGAAAATGGTAAGTATCGTTAGATTTTAAAACACTGCATTTTTTGTCCAATAACGTCCCTTGTTCTTTAATTGAAAAAAAAATAAACATGGAATTTACACTTTATAGATGTGATGTGTACTTAATTAATGACCATGATGTTTAACATCAAGATATGTAAACACGAGAAAATATGGTGACTTACAACCTACTACAGCAACAGTTACTAGTATTACGTGGGTTCTTTATGTTTGCTTTTATAAACATGTCATGGCAAAACAACATATAAAAAGAATATTTCACATAATAAATAACATAATGCATATAATAATTACATCAGAGAATTCATATAAGCAAAATATGTTCTAAATTATTCATATACAGCTAAGAAACCACTTGCCATGCGAAATTACTTATTGTTGATTTCAAAGTTAATAATAATCAATGAAATCAAATCCCGTAAGTATTTCAGTGCTTTGATGATGTCTTTCTTTGATCAGTCGACATTTCGGGTTTTCTTAAATGTTGGTCGGCAGACACCGATTGACAACCGTTTAGCGTCGTCCGCCTAGCCGCCACTTATCGACCGATAGACGGTAGATGTATAAGGTTGGTCGTCCATCAGCCAATTTGACAAAATCGCCCGATAGACTATCCGAACCTCGGTTGATTTTCGGTTGCCAATCGGTGTCTGTCGACCGATATTTAAGACAGTTTTAAGTGACAAAGTGATCGAACAATGATTGAGGGATGCTCGACAAACTACTAGTATTCAACGACTGTTTCAACGGAAGAAATCTGCCATAGACGCTGAAAGAATTATAACTTTACCAGACGGACACAAAATTGGTCGGCCGACGAATAAAGAGGTTGATATTGGCCAAGGCAACGGTTGATAAACAGCCGACTGTCGCCCGAATAATCCCATTTTTGCCTCAAAAACCGTCGGTCGTTAGTCGTTTTTGGAAATGAGACTGGGGTCTTATGCTTCAATAACACTTTATAATCATTTTGTATTCGATGTTAAGCTAATAATTTTATAATTTTGAAAATATAACTTAAAACAACACTGTTACAAAATCTTGTATTCTACCAAACTAATTTTGTTTATAACTTCAAGATCATTAATCTTGAAGGTTTTGATTTATGATGAATATTAATATCTATAGTTTTGTGTTGAATAATAATGTTAGATTACTCGGATATTCGTAGAAAAAGTCAAATAACCGATTTTTGAACATAGTAATAGCTGTTTTCACAAAAATACAATCTTTGAGTCTTTTTTAAAATCGTCATATAAATAAAATATTAATATACAGTTTTTCATGTATGAAAAGTATAGGCAATAGATACATGTTTTTTAAACTTTTTTTTTCAAATATTATATTGCAAATTCATCTTTTATATTGTTACGCTGATACAAGACAAGACACAGTCTTACACATATCACAAATAATTTTGTTATAAATATTAATACATATTTTATACCATAAAAAGAATGTTACGACAATCTATACAATCTGAAAAGCCTAAATACTCACCAGAGTTTTCTTCATTTTCTAAATGCATAATCATTATCCTTTAATACGCACGTGTCTACTTTCATTTGAAAATGAATGACATGCAATTACTTATCGTTGCATTTTGTTTAGAGAGATTATATCTCCTTTCGTAGTCATTAAAATAATGAACGAACAAATAATTACACTAGTAAACAGATTATCTACAGAATAAAAAAAGAAATTTAAAACGATATGTTTTGATTTATTACTTATTAAACTACCAAATGTATACCCGCATAACCTTTAAATTGAAATGATAGGAATTCAAAATACCACATATGCCTAAGAACCTTTACAATTGTACAAATTATTGTATGCATAAATATAATTCCGATATGTAAAATTAATTTTATTTGCAATTAAAGACAGAAACCTTTATTTTGTCACATATTATTTTATAAATATATAAGAGATCAATTCACTGCAAAAGACTATTTGCATCCTGAGCATTTCTCATCTAATTTTTAACATAGATAACAAGTTAGAAATAAACTGGTTTTCTCACACAACTATCTTTACGAGGGTTGTCCAAAAAGTTCATGGACACATGTAATATCATTCAAAATAACGGTGCCATTATCAGGAAAGTATTATAATATTTTAATATAGAGAATAATAATGTATATGTATAAAAATCAGAGCAATGTACATTTTGTATTGGAGTTATCATTATATATACATTGCCTATACAGGGTGCACGGCCCAGTCTGACGTAGCTGCAGTTCTTTCGCTCCCGGTCTGCAAAAAATCGGATGGACGACCTGGGAGCTACAGGGCCACCCATTGAAAAAATTGTATATTTATTGCGCAGAAAAACGTGCACTAGTTTTCGACTGATATATCTTATTTATACGCAAATTCTTCAATAAAGAGGCCATATCAGTAGTAAATTGCATGAAGAATTTAATGGTAGTAATTGTTTTCACAGAATTTGCGTTTAAATAAGGTAAATCAGTCGAAAACTAGTGCACGTTTTTCTGCGCAATAAATATACAATTTTTTCAATGGGTGGCCCTGTAGCTCCCAGGTCGTCCATCCGATTTTTTTTCAGACCGAGTGCTACAGACCTGCAGCTAGTCTGACGATGAGTTATAACGACGTTTCTATAACGTCGTAGTCCTTGGTTTACCTGAGAGTAATATGCCGCATTCACCGTTTAGTCAGAGGATATACAATTGCATACTCCATCAAATTATCGCTTGTGTCACTTGTGGATAAGTAAACTCGAACTGTATCGATGTTTTTCCTGTTTCCTCCATCGTTTGTTTAGTTTCTATCTGTATTTTACCTCAGTCGACACAATTTTATGATGGCGCGCTGTTCCGTGCGGTCAGCTGACGTCCTTTTTTAAAGCGGTTTTTAAGACATGTTTTTGCCGTAATATCTTTTAAAGGGGCATGGTCACGATTTTGGTCAAAAATTATTTTCCCGATTTTAACATTAACAATGCTTCAGTAAGGCATTTTTAACAGGCAATCAAAATTTGAGCGTCATTCGTTGAATTATAAGCGAGTTACAAAGCTTACAATTCTTAGCTATGTAAACAAAGCTTTTGTTTACAGTTTGAACGTTAAGTGAAAACTCCAGTTTAAGACCAAAAATGAATGTTGTAAAGGTTAGGATCTGTTTATATATGCTAAAATTGAGTAAGAATATTAAAAAAATCAGCTTAAAAAGGTATTTTACCGGTTTATTGAACTTATGTAAACAAACACAGGGCACGAGCCTTGTTTACATTACAAAGAATTGTGAGCCCTCTATCTTGCTTAAAACTTCACTACTGACTCTCCAATTTCATTTGGTCATTGGAAATGCATTCCTTAAGCATTGTAAATAATAAAAACAGAAAAAAAGAATTTGACCAAAATCGTGACCATGCTCCTTTAAATGTCCTCTGCTAGTTTGAAAATAGCTTCCAATGACGTATGAATATGACGTACACCATACAGACTATATCATAATAGAAGATTATGAAGTCTTGAAATGTTTTTTTAAAAACTGTAAATATTCATATCCGAAAAATCAATTAAAAAGTTTGGAGAATTTTTACGCTGGGCCGTGCGTACTTTTCAAGACCCTTTGATACATTAAATATTTAGTTCATTTCTATGGAAAGCATTCAAAACCACTTTAGTTTAATTTGTAATTTTATGACAAAGATTTAGATATACAATATGTATATATACATGTAAACCCATTTAAAATGACAAACACGCCATTGTCCACGAACTTTTTGGACAACCCTCGTATGTTCTTTATGTTAAAAGTATGCATTTTTATGACTTAACTTCAAAATGAAATTTGTTTTAAAAATCTACAATTTATGAGAAAAAAAGCGAAATTAGCTTCTGAATTTGATAAGAAAAACTAGAACTACCTATTAGCTTTTGAATTTGATAAGAAAAACTAGGATTATCTATTATCTCCCCAACATGAATTATCTAAGTTTGATAGTACTGTACTAACTTCATCTGACATTGCTTGGAAAAAATGTTAGTTTTTTTTCAGTAATACTTTCTTCTAAACTTCTAATTCCTGAAACACGTATTTCTAATACCTGGTTTCGGCTGTTGGAATGGTTCTTTCTTCGCTTTGTGAATTCGGACGTTCGCCTCCTAAATAATCCATCTAGGTAGCAAAAATCTAAATTACATTAATATTTTAGAAGTAGAGAAAAATAAATGAATTCCTTAAGTACATGTAGTCTAGATCTAGTACATACCGATACATAAAATCTAGAGGAAACCGGGGGCTTCGTTCGCCTTCGTAAATCTGAAGGTATGCCATCATCACTTTTAGTCCTCTCCAGACCCTTCCCTCTAAATTTTGAAACTGTCTTTCTTAACTTCCTTATTGTTGCAAACCTTTTTAACCTAATATAATATAAAAATAGATTGTAATTTGTGTTCAGCAATCTATAAATTCCTTTATTTTACTTTTCTTAAAGATGGTATGGGACATACATCCTTATAAATATGGATTAAAGTACATTATAGGGTAATTAAAATCCCCAGCGGGATTCGAACTCATGGCTTAACGGCTTAAAGGTTTGTAGAGAACCTCGAACTCTAATCCACTTCTCTACGCTGTTAAGTGACAATTATAGAAAAGAAACTATTCATAAAATTATAATTGATTTTATTAATTTTTTTTCTCGATAAATAGTACGTCACAACATGGAAGTATCCCTGACACCTTAATGGCCCTGATAAGAAAAAAAAATATTTAACGTTCCGATAATTTATACAATTTTGGAATTTTTTTTTTCAAATAAGGTCACTTAAGCCTTAAAGTAACCTATTTCTATCATTGTTCATTGGCGGATCTAAGGGGGAGCACCTGGCGCACACACCCGTCCCTTAAATCGTCAAAGTAACGTTAAATCATACTTCTTTGGCATAGAAAACGAACACCTTTTGAGTCTCTTTCATTGATTTAGCGGAAACGTATGGGTTTTTTCTCTATTTTAAACTGATTTCAACTGTATACTTTAAAAACAAGAAGCCCAGAGAATTTGACGGTCACCTGAGTACCATAGCCCAAAGATAGCAAATTGACATGTAAGAGTCTTATGTTTGCATTTTAAACTTCATTTTGAAGTCTACACCCTATTCTGAGACTCCTCTGACTGTTATCCAACTTTTTAAAATTTTATGTTTCGGGTACAATAGCCGGAGGAATCTCGGATTATTTGTAACGTAGCTCCAGGGACCAAAAATTATAAACTTTTGGAAATAAGGGACATGCAGGCCTCTAATAGTCAATCTTTTATAATATTCAGATATATTTAACTATACGGGTCCAAGGGCCTGAACCACTGACGCAGGGATCAGAATCAAGCATTAAGTTTTTCTCAAGTACTGAATACTGAAATGTTTTCTTTTATAGATAAAATAATAATTAATATATTACGTTTGAGCAATTTTTATCATAATGACAATGACGACATACGACAGACCATGGCAAAAATTGATCAGAAAATTTAATTTTGGTTTTTGATATTATAGAGCGCGTGCTAAAATTTAAAAAAAAATAGCTTTTGAGCAGGCCTTGTATCCTATTTAAAAAGCGGACCAATAACATTCAATCCTTTGCTATAATTAAAAAAAAATAAGATGATTGTTATGATGCTATATCCACATTAAGACGTCATTTGAATAAATTACTTGTAAATACGTTTTAACTACATGATCTTTTATTTTATTATCCTTATTTTCAACGTCCTTTTAGAAATTAAGTGTTTTGGGAGAAAATATGTATTAGAAAAGTTAAGATGTGCACCTAACTGCACTGAAAACCGCATTACTAGGATTTCGAAAACAAATGATACAAAAAAGAAATACAAGAGCAAATTCAAAAACTTTTCGAAATTGTGATTTTCGATTAAAATGTCAATATAACCTTGGTTATAAACTGTACTTCTGATTTAAGTTCTACGTGATATATACTTGGCTATTCATTTTGAAAGGTCTGATCGTATTTCAATGTTTGTTGAAACTACCAACACAGCAATTTACAAGCAGGAAAGAACAGCGTTGATCCCCAAAGACAAATATTGATAACGACGTGTTGTCAGTTTCAAACGTTATTTATAAAAAGCTAATTTTGGGGGGGGGGGGTGTTGTTTCCAAACGAAATTTTTGGGCAAGAATACCGTTTGTTTCAATATGCTGAATCTTGCAAAGAGCTTAATAATGCATTATTATTTGGTTGGTTACAGAAAAGAATATAACTTGCTAAGACTATGCTATGAATGGATGACTACTAGTGATTGTAATCAGAATTTTAAATGATGTTCAAAGATTATAGAATAATATGGTTTTGTTTGTACTCTTTCTAATGTTGTGTTATTATTTTTTTTTACTTTCTATCTGCATCCTTTAACTACAACCTACAAGTTTGTCATTTATTGTATTTAACATGTACAGTATAATATGTTTTTATTTCGAAACAATTACAGTGTATATTAACAATTCATGTTTTTGATATAAACACTGTGCCGGATAATTATGCCAGTGCCAAGGTGGCATTTTTGCACCCGCTTTAGATGCAGTCTCGTAAAAATCATTATTTACCAAATGATAGACCATTGTCTAGAGAGTATATAACCACTTTTTTTAGTGGGTCTCACCTGACAGGTGATATATTAACCTTAAAAATCAAAATCACATCGGAAAATAATTCCCATAGAAGAAATAATTTTCCTACCGGAAATATTGAAAACCCAATAGAATTTTTTAAAAATCATATTGGAATTTAATTTCCTGTATGAGAAAAGTATTTCCTGCAGAAATTTGTTTCAGCAGATGGCTATCCTGTAGGAAATTATGATTTCCTATCAATTCTAAAACCCTTAGAGAGTTTTGATCAAAACATATTAGAATTTAAACTCCTACAGGAAATTCTTTTATTCCGGTAGGAAGATCCAAATATCATATAGGAAAATTGTTTTCCACATGGGAAAAAGTATATTCCTGTTGGAATTTATTTTTAAAGGTAAATATCCCACCTGACAGGTGAGATACATTGATAAAAAGGTGCTTAAGAACTCCTTAAAGCAAGGGTCTAATTTATGGCATATTTGAAATTTTCGATACATGCAGCTTAGGCAGGTTCAAAAATGCCACCTCGGCACTAGCATAATTATCCGAGTTTGTAATCATAACGGTGTCGTTCAACATACAGAAACGTTAGTGTGTATATGTACATATTAAACATATTATTTGCATGTAAAAGTATATTTTTCTTAAAACATCTTAGCATTACATCAAATTCATCATATCTTATTCTGTAGAAGAAATCTCTTCAAAACTAAAATATTCCACGCGTTCTTGTTGAATGAAGTAAGACATTGTGTTCCTTAATCAAGTAAAATGAATTGAGACTTTATAATTAAAAAAGTAACAACAACCAAACAAAATTAGAAAACAAATAGAAATTCTTTATTTGATAAATTTAAATAGTGATCAATGTGTTAAATGAAGTAATACAAATTTTACCTTGATTTTTCGTTACCAGCAGTAGCCATTGATTTCGATATCCTTGTTATTGAATTTTTTTGGCTGTTCTTCCCTTTTTGAGGTCATTCCAAATCGTTTGAAATGGTTGCAAAAGTTACCTACTGTGTGTCGTACTATAACCCCTTTCATCGAGAGGGATAAGACTTTCTAGTGTTAAGCTTATCGAGTGGTACATCACAGTTTTGCAAAATACGATAAGCTTTAAACAAATTCTTACAGTATTTTTAAAGCTGACATGAATTCATAAAAGCATTTGGTTGCTATTTAAGGAATAAGGAATTATTCTTTGAGTATTATGAGGTGATAATTTCGGTCGGGGCGTGATCAAATCCAATAAAGCCCGAAGGGATTTATGATAGATTTGATCACGCCCCGACCGAAATTATCTCATAATATTCAAAGAATGATTCTTTATTACTTATATTTATATAATTTTCAGCAGTTGTACGATTAAATATTATAATATTAGTTATGCAAACCCGCTTGCGTCCCCAACAATACGTCTTTTGAATTTATTGGGCTGTATAGTACAAAATCGATCGAAACTAATATATTTACATTTTCCAGTGTCTCTGTCTGTGATAACACTACGGATCGCTCCTCAACTGCCACTAGGGTATATATACATGTACCGGTTGAGGAAATAACGGTCGGTTGCTTTCCGATCGAGGCATTCAGGTTGCCCAGACTTTTAAATGGATGATCTACACATTGTACTATTTTTTGTAAAAAAAGAATAAAGGAAACTACAATCAATTAAACATTAAATAGGATTTATTCAGTGAAATTCCGAGGTATCCGTTTTATATTGCACAGAAAAACGTTCTACAGTTATCGAGGATTTTGAAATTTGTGTTCCTGGGATTTCAGTCTGCCTTGTTTTGTAGTTCTTTGGATATTCCTTACCAGTGCAGTGGTAAGGAATAATATTTTTGTTCAAAACGCGTTTCTACAAGTCTTTTCGTCTAATGTAACGCGTTCGGGTGAATGAAATACCTGAATGCGGTGAAGCATGAATAGTGCTATCGGCCTTATATAGGGTGTGTGTATATATTGCACATCGAACACATTTGGCGTTCATACAGAGTGCATGGCGTCTGCATCTTTTTGAAGACCCCAGTGGCATTACATCCGATACTTAATCTAAATAAGAAGTAACAGCGTAACATCGTTTTAATCAGTTTCTACAAAAACATTCTGTTTCTAAAATCCATACGGTCGATGTACAATCTCCTACAGTGTGTGGTTTGCGCATGTGCGATGTTATAGCAGACACCGGAAAACGTTCTACAATAATCGAGGATTTTTAAAATGTTTTTCTAGGATTTTAGTATGTTTTCTTTCGTCGTTCATTGGATACTCCTTACAAGTAGAGTGTTTGTCATATTATTCCTATTATTATTAATGCAGTTTACAAGACTTTTCGTCCAATGTAACGTGTTCGGGTGAATGAAATACCTGAATGCGGTGAACTATGAATAGTGCTATGAGCATTATATAAGGGATGTGAAGCGATGAGGTTAAAGCTGACATGAATTCATAAATACGCATTATTTCCCTTTTATCTCGGACTACCGCCATATTAGTTGTTGATTTCTATTGTTCTGCTCATCGCTACACACACCCTATATAAGGCCGATAGCACTATTCATGCTTCACCGCATTCAGGTATTTCATTCACCCGAACGCGTTACATTAGACGAAAAGACTTGTAGAAACGCGTTTTGAACAAAAATATTATTCCTTACCACTGCACTGGTAAGGAATATCCAAAGAACTACAAAACAAGGCAGACTGAAATCCCAGGAACACAAATTTCAAAATCCTCGATAACTGTAGAACGTTTTTCTGTGTAAGTTATAACATCGCATATGCGCAAACTACACACTGTGGCCGATCGAGCAATGTCAATGATCGTATGGATTTTACTCGGAAAAGGGGTGTTTTGTAGAAACCTATGTAAACGATGTTACGTTGTTTCTTTCTTGGATTTACTAGTATTTATATACTGTGTTGAATGTAGTACCGCGGGGGTCTTCAAAAAGACGCAGACGTTGTGCACTTTGTATGAACGACACACGTGTTCGATGTGCATGCGAAGTAAGGCACTATCTGTGCAAAAATGATTCGAATACCTTGCATGGACATTCTTTCAAAGAATAAATATATTTTGTGTTTTATTGATTGTAGTTTCATTTATTCTTTTTTACAAACATTTTACTACAAAGTGTAGTTCATGCATTTAGAGGTCAGTGCAACCTGAATGCCTTGATCGGAAAGCAACCGACCGTAACTTTCTCGACCGGTATATATACCCCAGTGGCAGTAGAGGAGCGATCGAAACTAATATGGCGACCAAATGTTTTTATGAATTCATGTCAGCTTTAACAATAGCAAAAGACAACTAATATGGCGGTAGTCGGAGATAAAAGGGAAATAATGCGCATTATATCATAGACCCCATATAGAAACACCACTTGAACAGCTGCTTATATCGCCTGTAGTTATGAGCGTGATATTGAAATCCTAAAAAGAAAACTCGGTATTCATTTTTGGTAACAAAAAGGAACAAAAGATATATTAATTTTAGAGAATACAAAATTGAAGGGCAGGATTATTTAAACAGATGTTAATTGTTAACATCCTAGATTCATTTAATTATTTCTGTTCATCTGCACCCAAGGACAGTGTGCCAAGTTTGGTTGAACCTCCTTTTTAAGTAAGATGCCAGGGGGTTTCAAATCTCATTTTTGCAATTACTTCTGAAAAGTGTTCAATTTTAAACTACTATTTTATCATCGAAAAACAACAATCCTCGTTTTGTTTATTTGTATTTATATCAAATCAGTATATTCATAAAACTTAAACATAAACGGAAAATAAATGTATATGATTGATATGATATTTTATTGAAAGGAGTGTATACTGTATAACAACCATTTAAAAATAATTATGCACATTAGGCAAAGAATATACAAACGCAGATTATCAAATTATTAATTATAAAAACCAAGAAATCCTTGTAAAATGCTAAAAATGCTAAAATTTTACGACTCATTCGTGAACTCAGTTCCTATATTTTCACTCGGATATATTGTTATAATTTGCCTTTTTTACAATTATGCCTTTGCCTTTATAAAGGCTTACTATACAATCAGTAATCTTCATCAATATACATGCATTGTTACATAAAAAATACTTCAATGTGTTAAAAATCAATGCTTATAAATCAATCTCTTGCTCATCGGTGAACTGTTGAGTACCCGCCATTTTTTCACCACGTCCAGTTGCTTCATCATCATTATCTCCTCCTTCGCCATCGTTTACTGATTTTTTTGTACCAATAGGTGTGTTTCGTAACATGTCGTTGCCTAGACCTGCAACATCACCACCTGCTTCATTATCGCCCTCGTATGGGCAGTTTTTACCGTTAGACGTGTTGCTGTTGTCGTTGGGTAGCTTGTTTTTTTCTAGATCAGATTCTGTTATTTGTGAAAAAAATTTTCCTTGATCGTTAGTTTCGGAACAGTTAGTTTCAATAGTTGTGTTCCTTTTGTCAGTAGTTTGCTCGCCGTTTCCTTGATCAGACTTACTACCAGCTGGGCTTTGATCACCTCCTTTGTCTTTGTTTTCTAGACATTCGGAATCGATAGTTGTGATGTTGTCGTCATTTGGTAGCTTGCCGTTTCCTGAATCGGATTGGTTAGCATCTGAAACATCATCTGTTCTGCTTTTATTGTCGTCACTGCTATCTGTTGGAGCATCAACAAATTTCTCGTCGTCGTCATCTGCACTCGAGTTACTCGACTCCTCTTCATCTATTTTCGATTTGCTGCATTGAACGACACCTTTAGCCAACAGAGGTCCATCCTTATGGAGGAAGAAGGTTGGCCATACCACGAAATGTACCAGTGTTCCAGCTTTCGTGTATGATCGCATTTTATTCGAGTCAAAAGCAGAGTTTGTTTGGTAACCGGCTTCCATGTAGATTGGGGATCTTGAATGCGCATCATCCAGCAAAGCTCCACACATTTTTCAATGTATTCTTTGCAAGAATCATAAATTTTCTGCTTTATTTGCAATTTAGATTTTCTTTCAGTTGCAAAATACTATGATGATAAAAATGTTACAAACTAGATTATGAAAATTATTTAAAACTAATCATGTTAATACATATGGTGGTGTCTCATGATATGTATATACATCTCTGAACTATGTTACATGTTATATTAAAAAAATTATAGTTTTAATCATACCTTTTACAATCGAGATATAGCGTGCACTGGATTTGATTTCCGAAAATCCGTCATTGGTTTCAGAATTTCAGAGGACATTTCTCAAACGCTGAGCTTAAATGCAAAACACACAAATACAGACAAAGAATAACATATGAACTA
Source organism: Magallana ariakensis (assembly GCA_020458035.1). Taxonomy (NCBI): domain Eukaryota; kingdom Metazoa; phylum Mollusca; class Bivalvia; order Ostreida; family Ostreidae; genus Magallana; species Magallana ariakensis. The sequence continues at coordinate 11,823,572 of CM035815.1, forward strand.
GAATGCCGTTTATTAAAGATACATATATGCATTTAACAATTAAATTAAAGGGTTTTATTTCTTAAATGATTACAATCTGTTACCACTCGTTCCTTTTGTAGTTGATAGATTATTGGAGGCAATGCAAGTAGGTCAGGAAAAGATTCAAGATGTGTATCGCCAAAGTCTACGCACATGTCAAACACATTCTATAAGTTAAATTATTATATTTGATATAATGTATCACACTGTACCTTCAACAGTCTAGAGAAATAATGAAATTTGAATATCCTTATAATAACATTGATTTAATATTTCGGGGATATAGGACCAATCTACCAATTAAAACAATTTTTCATAATAACAAGATATATGGTCAGGGTTTTACTTATTGAATACATGTAAAGATAGACAAAAGAATGAAAGATAATATATGACCTTGCACAAAATAAAATTTTTTCTCAATTTTACGGTTACTTACAAAGTCAGGATTTGTTACATTTTCGATAGTTTATGTTTGTAGTAGTTTTCGCTATGAGGATCTAATGCTAACAAAGAAATAGTTAACACAATCTTAATATATCAAAATATAACTTTCATGATAAAGTGTTAATTTGTCTGAAAAAGTATTGATGTTTTGCATCTCTATTTTCTAGTTATAATATATACATGAACGCACTTTTATTTATTTTCAGCAATATCCTGATTCCCTTTTCCTCCTGGATATCAAGATTCTCAAGGTTTTCCATGGCAATGGTCCATTCGTTGTCATACAGCTCAGAGACTCTCTCTGCTAACTTTAGGGGAGGGTTTGGGTCGGTAAGATATGTTATTCCAGGATTCTGATCCTGAAGTCCGTGTGCTCTAAATCTAATAATTTATCATGATATATCAATGTTTTCATACTTTAAAGATTTAATATAACATTTGAATACATAAATAGTTAGCTGATTAATTTAAAAGATAACCAAGAGGCCAATAGGCCTTAACGGTCACCTGAATACCATAGCCCATACACACACTTGTCAAGGTGTCTCATACATGCATTTAATTAAGTTGTATTCTGGAGTAAAAAAATTATAATATTGTTATGACGACCTGTCTTAAATCAGCCAAAAAGGACTCTGAAACCAATAATTTTAGCGAAAAACTTAAAGACCATAATAGAGTGCATGACGCGATATTGAAAATGTGCAAGCCTCTGATAGAGAATAATTTTCCTCTTATTTCTTAACTTTCAAGATAGGTTTCATGTGTATATGTTGTTATAGATAAACTAAACCAAGGTGGCAAGTAAACATGTTTAATTTAAAACAACCTCCCGTCCCAATCCCCAGGGCCAGACAGAAACTCTCCCCGTGGGCATTTAAACAAAAACAAAAACAGCTTTAAAAACTACTAGTATAATGTCTTATTTACTTTTTCTTTCCAGGTTTTGAATATTTAATCTTAATTCTCATTTCATCACTGTCTGTCATTTATACCAAAATCATTTACATGTACTGCTTATCAGTGATTTTGGTTAACCAATTTTTACTTTACTATTAACAAGTCTATTTGTTTATTTTGAAAAACATTCAACTTCCTAATTACACTATATTCGATGATTAATTACTAAATATTAAGAAGCAAGGAAGATAACTCCATTATGAAGAAGCAAGTGAAAATAACTCCTTTAACTGTTACAACCCTCCCCCTGAACTCTTTCTAAATGCATTCACAATAACTTAACTTTGATAGACAGCTCCACCCATTCTTTCTCTTTTCTAAATATGTAAATTTAGTCATTTCTTTCATTGAAATTCCTGGAAAGAATAAAATAATAAGACAAATATATACCCTCCCCCCACCCATCCAAAACCCTTGCCTTACATGTAGGTGACATGGTATATTATTATTGATGACAGCTTAATGTTTGTTTTGTAAATATTCAGTCAGTTTATATTCTTTGCAAGTAGACGTTTTTAAAGCTTTATATACATGTATATTAACACTGAATGACCATTTTGGCCACACCCTGCATTAAGAACCCCTACCCGATACACTATATGGGTGTTTTGGCCCTAGATTCAAATCCCTACATTGGGAGAACTTGCTGGTTAACATAATTATGAAGTCAGTTTTTCTAACAGATGTGTGAATTTTAAACATTATATGAATGAACACTAAAGGGCCATATTGCCCCCCTACGGCCTTCACCCCTGACCCAAGGGTCACAATTTACGTAGAGGAGCTCGTGGAAATCATAATCATGCGTTTAGTCCTGTGAGAGTAAAGAAGAAGATTTTCTAAGATTTATTACATTTTCACTATATGGCTATATTTGCCCGTACTAGAGCCTGCACCTATGACCCAGGGGCAATGAATTAACAATTTTGGTCGACTTCTTCATGGACTTCATAATCACGCAATCAATTGTTTCCTTACATGTGTGAGAGTAGAGAAGATTTTTTAAAATTTCATTTTTTGCATATTGGTCCTGTCTGTGGCGGCCCGGGGATGGTAGAGCCATGACTTTCACAATTTAGATTACTCTCACCATAGTCATGCTTCACACCAAAAATAGTAACAATTGACTACGCAGTTTTTAAGAAGAAGTTAAAAATATTAAATTGTTAACGAAGTCGGGCGAAGACCAATTGCAATTGGCCACCTGAGTCAACCAGGTGACCAAAAAATATTTAAAATAATTTTGATTTGTTTTCTTACTAAAACATGGCAAGAACAAAAACGATTACCTATTTAAATCATCATCTATTCTGTTCTCTTCCTGCATTTTTTCCCATAGTTGGCCTATGAAATCCTTTTGCATTTCACAATTTCTTTTAAGATGCTTGTTTTCAAACTCCAAACCCCGAATTTGCGCTTTCAATTGATTAACCGTTTCTTCACTTTGACGGAGGTCTTCGCTCAATTTCCTATATCAACCGTGAGATACGCATGGTGTATTCCCATTTTGCAAAATATAGAAAGGATTTTAAAATTGATAAAAATGAAGCAATGTACGCAACGGTGTCATTCTAAACTGTTACATCATTTTATAAGAATCTTTTAAATAAAGTTATATGATTGTACATTACCACTCGTTATTTTCAAGTCTTCTTTTAGCAATATTTTCCTCTTCTAGTTGTATTGTTAGAGTTTTAAACTCCACTCCTTTTTATGCCTAAAATATGTCACAATATTCAAAATAGTCGGTTAAACATCTTTAATGTACATTGTAGCATTGAAGATTGAATAAATATTATTTATACTTAAATATAAGTTATTTTCAAAATTCTAAAATACTTGTGAGTATAAAAACTGTAAATTTGATTTACAAGTTTATGAGAGGATGCTAAAGAAAATTGATAATAATTAAAAGGGACAAATGTTCTTTAACTATTTGAAATATCAAGATTTTTGTGTATTTACTTGGCACTGAGAGTCACGTGATATGAACACTGAGGGACGTGTTTCACAGGGCTCCTATCGTTTTGACAATTTTTGGATGTTTACGCCAATGATAAAACTCCTTTTTTGACTGGATGACTTCACATATAGATTAGTGTATGTACGTGGAAATAGTGTGTAAAATATTTTATTTTTTCATCGTATTTTTCATTTTCATATTTTGTGTATATATTTTGAACTGGGTGAATCGGTCACGCATACTTGAACATACGATGGCCACAGGTAGTACAGGTAACACAGGTAGTGTGAGCGAAAACTCACAACCAGTCGACCGTACATTGAAACCGCTTTACCTGAAAAACTCAGATATTCAAACATCTGAAGACAAGAGATTATCAGATTATGATCTCATAGATACAATTATGCGTGTTATTGGTGATGACCTACACTGTCTACAGTTAGACCGCAATCTGTGGCGCATTTATTTGAAAACATTAGAAAGCCGAAACAAACTGTTAACATGGGCATAGAAATCAACGACGTTTCTGCTTCTTTTTACGACACAAATCCGTATTCTTTGGGAGCAACTTCAGTGTCTCAGCAAACACTAAAAATACGCATATGTGGCCTACCATTATCAGTTGACGAATCTGCCGTACATGATATGTTAAACAAACTGAAAGTCAAACTTACAAGTAAAATACTGTACGAAAAGATTCGTCATCCAGTTACAAATAAAATGACTAGCATTCTCAATGGTACACGTTTAATGTATATTGAGCCTCTACCAGCTGGAGAAAGTCTACCGAAATTCAATACATGTGCAGGTCTTCGTTGTAAAATATTGCACTTTGGACAGCCAAAGAACAACCACATACTTCGATACACAAACTGTTGGAAAACAGGTCATACAAAATCAATTTGTAAGAATGATTCTTGTTGCAAAGTATGTCAAAAGCCTGGTCATTTACCGGGACAGAAAGAATGTCCACACTATGAAGTCCAGAAGCATATCGCTCCATTCAGCGGATCACAAGACGTTCTGTCTAATTTTTACCCGTGTGAATTAGATATCTACGGCGTCAAACATAAATCCGCCGAACATGCGTTTCAATATACGAAAGCAATTCGCTGTGGTGATTTAGATGCTGCCAGTAAAATAACAGCTGCAGAAGACGCTCTTTCAGCTATGCGACTCGGGAAAAAAATCAAAACGAACGAGCAATGGAACGCCACAAAGGAGGCAGTGATGGAAGAAATTATTGAAAATAAAAGCGTGCAAGTAAAATTATTTCAAGAAAAAATACGATCCGCTAAACAATCCACCACGTTCGTGGAAACCACCTACAACGACGAATGGGGTTCCGGTCTGGATAGGACAGGGACCATCAACACAAAACAAGATAAATGGCCTTGTAAGAACACGCTAGGAACAATAATTAAAAAAGTGGCGAAAAAAGTTCGCAAGCGAAAATTAAGTGATAACGCACCAAAAGCACAAAAGCAAAACCGGTAACAAGCAAAACAACGAAACATCGTTGACATGTTGAAAGCATTGCGAGCGGCATCAGACAGTGATGCATTTGGTTGCAATCCCGACTCCGAGAGTTCGTAATCGGAGGGTTAGACATATGTTAGTTATCTGTATGTTTAACTACAGACAAACATTATGGTTGTGATATGTACTGTAGTATAGCTAAAAAAATAGTTGAAAATGAATGAACTAAAGAAAACATATGTCAATGTATCGGTTATTTTTATTATTTGTTTTTTTTTTTGAATATCTTAAATTATGGTATTTGACTGCCGTCATGAGGAAAGGGCCCTTATCTTTTGACGTCACAATGCTCAGAAAACGACGTCATAGTAGCGGCATTGTAAACGCAGTTTTTTTAATTTTCTGTTTCTATTTTTTTTCTGCGTCTGTGTTGTGTTTTTTGAATAATTAGAGTATGGCCTTGTTTAAATACCGACAATAATAATTGATAACTAATAATGATATATAATAAAATAATTAAAAAATAATTTATAATAATAAATAATAATAAATAATAATAATATAATAATTGACGTTCGTGACGTCGTGTCGTTGTCGACCAGCTGCGTCAAAGTCGTGGTAACATGTCTTACTAAAATTGTCATAAAATGCTTATGCATAAAAACACGGAAGATTTTGGATATCTTTGTATATTTGTATTCAGAAAGAGATGACTAATCGGAATTGAGAAAAAAGTGAGTTTGTGAAATTTTGACTTTAAGGGCCCTTTTCTCGTGACGGCAGTCATTTATATATAAACACATATAACATTAAGTAATACAAAACCGTTGAGAAATGAATGAATTAAATATACTGTCAGTCAATGTAAGAGGATTAAATTCTAGTGAAAAAAGATATAAGATTTACACCTGGTTAAAAGAAAAAAAGTAGATTTAGCTTTTCTTCAAGAAGCTCATTTTATTCAAAAGTTTGAAAACATAATTTTTACTGGGATGGAACATCTGTGCATGCCTTTTCAAATTCTCAGTTTAGTAGAGGGGTCACTATTCTTTTTCGTAAAGAACTAAATTTTGTAATTCAAAATATTCACCGTTCGGAAGATGGTAGAAAGCTTTTAGTAAACGTAAAAATAGATGATAAAAACTTCACGTTTGTAAATATATATGCTCCAAATGATGATTCAAAACGTACGGCTTTTTTCGATAGGATGAAAAGATTTATTGCAATACATTCTTTACAAGAAAGCGATAAATATATATGTGGCGACTTTAATTGTTCTTTTGAAAGAAAAAATGATAAATCGCACAAAAAGTTAGCAGAAATGATTAATTATTTAGATTTTGTAGATATGTGGAAGCACAAAAATTCTAATACAGAGGGATATACCTGGTGTGATTCGGAAAACAACCCAAAAAGTAGAATTGATTTCATATTCACAAGTAAATTAGCCTCTGAACTAGTGGAAAAATACAAGTTAAACGCATTCCAGGTACTTATAGTAAAGATAATAGAATGAGCGATCACCGTTTTTTTGAAAATTATAGTAAAAATTGATAAACTAAAAAGAGGCCCAGGCTATTGGAAACTAAATACATCACACTAGACAATTCACTCGATGTTTTTCTAAATGGGAAACTTTTAAACTTAGTGTACGCGACTTCTCAATAAACTTTGCAAAAAAGTCATCAAACAATATAAAATCAAAAATACAAAATTTGGAAAAAAAACCCCGATGAAATAGAAACTCTACCAAGTGAAATGATTAACGTGATCTTGAATCAGACCTACAAAACGAAATCGCAAAAGGCGCGCAAATAAGATCAAAAGAGAGATGGATAAATGAAGGTGATAAAAATACAAGCTATTTCCTAGGGCTAGAAAAGAAAAATTAAACTAATAATACCATCAAAGAATTAAGAGATGTTAATAACAAAATAATTAATACAAACTTAGAAATTATTAAAGAAATATGCAATTTTTACGTCGAGAATCTTTACACGACGAAATCTATCGATGGCAATAAAATCTCTAATTATATTAATGACATTAAATGCCCAACCCTTAATGAACAAGATAAGCTAATATGTGATGCTTTACCCACTTTAGACGAGTGCAAAGAAGCGGTTTTTAATGTGAATTTTATAAATGTTTTGGGAGTATATTTCACCAATATTTTTGTGATCGGCTTCGGCCGATCACAGTTGTGTCCATATGAGGCATCCGGCAAATTTTACTATTTGCGCACGTATTGCGCCTTGCACTACTTTATTTACTTTGCAATGACAACCTCATTTAAATCTTTAAATACTCGTAGAATACTAAATGAACGTTACTCTTATCCGTTTGCCTTGAAATAAAAACATACACACAGTTTCATACAAACTGATTCTAATCACGTTTGCCTTCACAAATGCGCAAGAATATTTATCGGAAGTATAATTCGCCTACTAAAAGAATAGCATATTCATGTCTTGCTATTTCGGAACCGGGTAAAGTGAAGTCGTACCAAACTGACTCGTACCCATAATCCATAACATGATATTTAGATTGTAAATAAAAAGATATGCTGTTAAGGTTATGTTTTGAATTAATAACAATTTAGAAGTTTTAAGATAATTGAATGTAGAATTATGGTTATCTTCAAACAAAGTTTATTATATCATCTCCTGGAGTCATGACACTCAAACTGGGTTTTACTCCACAAAGGGAAGAAGAAGAAGTTTGCCAACAAGTATCAAATTTTGATTGACAATTTTCGCTGACACGTAGCATCCTTTTTGAAAGGGGGGGGGGCAGAATCATCCAAAAATCTTGACAAGCAAAATAAAAAAAACCCTGGCCCCCCTGATGCTACGTGCCTGTAAATTCGTTGACATGCAATCTTATCTTTTAAAAGAATTGTTAATTATATTGGAAATCGACAAGACGGTGCTATATTTAGTTTATTGCATGTATATTAACAGAGCTGACCAATGATATTAGCCTACATACCGATCATTCCTTTAAAAGGAATACTTGTTTGATTTACTCTTTAGGAGGTTGGCACCTGAAATAATAGTAATGTCAATCATCCAAAAACCACTTGGATATAAAGATGGGGACCTATAATGTTCAATTATTCTATTTGTGACCTATGTCACATGCCATTTTTTGGAAATATTGGGCTCCAAACAGAAATGATAATTTTCCTGAAATTATTGCTAAAATTTGACATTTAAAATGATAATTTGAAGAAATCAGACAAATATTTATAGTTTAAACTATTATTTAGTTATGATTTTTATACAGTATGAGGTTGAACACATGTAGTGACTATAAAAGTAAAATCTAAGTCAAAGTTTAAAAATTCTTGCTCTACTGGTGGCTTCAAAGGCCAGTACATAAAGAACACAACAACAGATGTTACAAAATTTTGGAGTAATCAAATTATAACGCAAATAAAAAAAATTATAGTAATGTCATCTTTCCAAAACTTTGCATACAAATAGACATACATTTATTGTCTCATTTAAAAGTAAAACAAGCAGGGGTCACATCTCAAAAATTTGAGATATAGCATGAAATAAGCTAATTTCAGGCCAAAATTGGAGTTATTTTTTTATTAACTTCTATGAAATATGAGCTAAATATGTCAAAATATATAGATAGAAATATTAAAATAATGTTTAAATATGTTTATTAGAACATCATGAATATATCATTATACACAAACTATTTAGAACTTTGGTCTGTGCTGAAAATTAGGAAGCTAAAGTAACAGTACTCTAAAAGTAATGAGTAGGGTGAGTTAACCATGCATCGGACACATACCTTGGATCGGACGAGTTTGGTTAAACGTATACAAATAAATATGCATTCGCTCATGTGTTGTTTCGTTTATCCCTGAATTAGATCTAAAAAACTTTATCATTATAAAGAATTTGACAGTCACAATATCTATAGGCATTGTAAAATGATGTCAAATACGCCATCATTACACAAAAGCATTAGGCCTATTTGAATGTTGTGCATTTGATTGTAAATTAGTGAAAACACACCCTCTATCTAAAATAATTAGAAAGAAGTAAGTTTTGAAACAAAATTTGATTAAAATAAGTCATAGAATTTTGAACAATTAATGTCAAGGTCATTTATGCTTCATATATTCGTTTCACCATGGATCGGACACAAATTAACCATGCATCGGACAGTTTTCAATGCATGATTTTCTGTAATAATTAACATGATGGGTGCCCATGCCTTGTGATATACTTTAAATATATAGTAAAATAAAAATAAAAAAAAACATTGATACAAACCACTCAAACCACTTAAAATTCGAGTTTTATGGATACTGCCTTTTAAATCCAAAGTTCCTGAAGGTGCTGGCACGATAAAGAACCCCTCATGACAAATATTCCTTTAAACGGAAGCAGTAGACTAAATTCCTGACTGTAGATCCGAGAATTTACATTTAAAAAAATCTGAATAGCAATTGAATAAAATAATTTTTTCCAAACATCTGTATTTTCGCATTAAAACCGGAAATTTTTTTTATTTTTTATCTCTACTGTTTAGCTGTCCGATGCTTGGTAAATATTGTTCGATCCATGATGAAATAGTTCAACACTTCATTAATTTGCTATTTTTTCTATGTTTATAACAATTTCACTATTTTCTTTTCAATAATTAAGCAAGGGAAAAAAAGGAATGTTTAAAACAAGTTTTATTTATATTTGGACTATAATTGATGCGTGACTAAAGAGAAAAATCCAAGGGTGTCGGATGCATGGTGAAATCACCCTAGTTCATTTCTTTCTTGAAAACCTTCCGCCACAAAATACAGTCCCTTACTAAACTCTGTAAAAATTAAACAATTTTATTCAATAAAGTTTATTTGGCATTTAAAACATAAATATACTACTAGAATTAATATGTGATGTAGCATTTTCAGACTAGAGGTGCCCCAAAATAGCTACCCAAAACCTGAGGAGCGAACCTCTTAAAGCGTATATGAAAACAAGAGGCCCATGGGGCCATATCGCTCACCTAAGCAACACTGGCTTTATACATGTATATAGGCGTACAAAGGATATTGTGCCATATGGCTCTCAGTAGATTAACAAAAAATGAATATCCGAATTTTACACTTATATTTGCATGTACAATAAAACTAGGTTATAGCGAAGTCCAAATGACCAATGGATTTACTTCGTTATATCCGTAATTTGGTGTAATCGTATAACGAATTTGTGATACTAACAATAGCGAATTCACTATAGACATGTTTTCTTTCACAAGACTACAATTTTTGCTAATTGCGGCTTAGAATGAAAATACATTCTTTTGATACCTTTAATAATCGAATGTAAATAGAAAAAATCATGTGAAAATAAATTTATTCTAACTATTACGTTAAATGGTAGAGCAAACTTTTTAAATTAAAAAGAAATTCTTTATAAAAATTGTAAAATTTCGTCATTATTCTCCTCTTTATCACTATATCCATAAATTCTCGTTTTCTGCAACATTTTTGCAAACATTTCAAAAAATGTAATTGGTCTTTTCCATTATAAACGATTGTCTGGCCAATTGGTTTCTGAGAAGAGGATTTTTAAAGATTTACTCTATATATTCCTATGTTAAAATTTGACCCCCAATTGTGGCCCCACTCTACCTCTGGGGATCATGATTTTTACAACTTTGAATCTACAATACATGAAGATACTTACACACAAGTTTCATCTTTCCTGGCTGATTAGATTCTGAGGAGACGATTTTTAAAGATTTACTCTATATATTCCTATGTAAATATTCCACCCCCCCATTGTTGACCCACCCTACCCTCGGGGGTCATGATTTTCACAACTTTGAATCTACACTACCTGAGGATGCTTCCACACAAGTTTCAGCTCTCCTGGCCAAATAGTTTTTGAGAAGATTTTTGATTTTTTCATTTTCAATAATTCCTAATTATCTCCCCTTGAAAAAGAGTGTGGTCCTTAATTTTCACAACTTTGAATCCCCTTTGCCTAAGGATGCTTTGTGCCAAGTTTGGTTGAAATCGGCCCAGTGGTTCTGGAGAAGATGTTGAAAATATGAATAGTTTACAGACAGACGGACGACTGACAAAATGTGATCAGAATAGCTCACTTGAGCTTTCAGCTCAGGTGAGCTAAAAAACTGCATAAGCAAGTACAGAAAAAGCTTTGAAATAACACTTCGTTTACGCAGAAAAACAAACAAATTAAATTTTTTTTTGAAATACATATAACTTTGACATATTTTTCTGGCTTATATTTAACCTTTTAACTTGACAATTCTAAGAAGTAAACCGGTAGTAATCACATATGTTATAAACCTGAACGTAATCTCTCTAGAGAAGCCCCATTCAAGCATAGGAAATAATGTGTTGTCAATAATTGTAAGAAAAAAATGTTATTAAACATTTATTGCATGAGGGTGAGGGGAAATATGAAGATGTATTCCCCCAACAGTAATCATATTCCCGAGGGCACCGCCAGAGAGATATTTGATTTTTTTAGGGGGAGGGGGGATAAATCCTCATATTTCCCGAACATTCACGCAATAAACGTTTCATGATACCGAACATATGGTTTTACAAAATACGTCAATTTCAATTGTTTTTCGACTTAAGAAAGCAATAATGTCGCGATTGTTTGATTTTTTATATTATTGTCCCTCTTCTCTGTCATCAATTTAAATAAGACAATTAAATTGATTGTTCTAGTATATAGAGAATTAAAATGATATAATTTTTGATTTAATCATATTTTTCTACAGTGTATGCCATTTTGGCTTTTTCATACCCGAGATTTCAAAGTGTTGATACATGACTTTCATTCCCCAGGAGACACGACGTTTCGTTCGCCCTGCCACATGTCTTTCTTGACTAATCAGATGACGCGTTATATAGAATAATCATATTGAGGCATATTTAATGCAAATGTATTTACCATAATTATAGCATGATATATTTCGAATCTTTTTTTATTGTAATTATATAACAAGTCAATATTTGTGAAAACATCAAGGACATGTTCTAAATATTGAATCAAACTACATATAAATTGTATATACATGTATATTCGATTTTTCATCTTACAAAATCGAAAATCGAAAGGTAAAAAAAGATACTTTGTAACGTCATTCTGTAGTCGAACACTAGCAAGTCAAGTCAATTAAAATTTAAAATGTTTTTCATTAATTGCAAACTTCACACAAATCTAAAAGTCATGAATGTTAGCTGTTACAAAGCATTCATTTCAAAGACGTATGTGGAAGAAAAAAGGAAAACCAACCAAATACAATCTTTACTGCGACTTGATATAATACAATAGCTTTAAGTAAAATGTAAGATGGATGGTATTTGATCCCCAGAAATTCCAAAAACTATTATTTAGAATGGTTTTTAAAATTACAATATGTCATCAGCAAGGATTATTTGACAATAAATACCGGTAACAGCATTTCGACTAATTTCCATCAAATGATTTTGAAATAATTTTTGTACGATTTGTTAGCTAACAGAGCTGATGAATCAAATGATTTTTTTTCTTGACATATTTTGATCGACGTCTGTCGGTGTTGTCAACGTTATATTTAACTTTTCTTATTTTTATCTTCTAAATGGCTATACGTTGTATGTGTTCTTAACCTGTGGATTTATAGTCTGTCCCAAGATATTTATGCAGCACGTTTGGTTGATTTTTTTTTTACCAAATACACATACCTGTGAAAGGAGTGCAATTGCAATAAATGAAAGGGAAAATTTCCAAGACAATTTTATTGACACATTATCATTTTTCACTCGGAAACATTCACAGGAACGAAAATAGATTTCTTACGGAGATTCATAGTGGGGACTGTTTACATCTTTTCTCCATTCGGAACTCACTTGGAATACCTCTCGTAATTTTTTCAACGTTATCATCCGGGTCAGCTGCTATACAAAATTCCCGTAGACATCACATTTTTTAGCCGTGTATTGAAACCTGATCAGCTAAAAGGGGCGTTTTAACGGAGAAATTTTGGAAAATTTTCGTACTTTTGAATGAACATCATTTGAGTCCTGAGGTATTTATAACTATCGAGTATTTAAGCAAAATATAAATCAAGGATATCTTGGGACAGAGAATAACCTAAATGTAGCTTAAGATAACAAACTAAAATTATTGTTTAACTCCCATAACAATAACATTTTAAACCTTCTGGAAAGTCATCAACTCTTCTATTGCTGTTATTGTCTGGGTAATTGTTACGAATATGCGTGTTGATGTTGATAGTAGGTAGCTTGCCGTTTCCTGGATTAGATTATTTAACATCTGAAACATCAGCCGGTTTTTTATTATCACTGTTGGAAGTAACAGCGCATTGAGCATCAATAAACCACTCGTCATCGTCCGTTTCATCTTCCCTGAGATAACTCAACTCCTCTCCAGCTATTTCCAATTTGCTGCCTTGAACGACCCCTTTGGCCAACAGAGGTCCATCCTTATGAAGAAAGAAAGTTGGCCAAACCACGAAATGTACAAATTTTCCAGCTTTCGTGTATGACCGCATTTTATTCGAGTCGAAAGCCGAGTTTGTTTGGTAGTCGGCTTCCATGTAGATTGGAGGATCTTGAATGCGCATCAACCAGCAAAGCTCCACACATTTTTCAATGTATTCTTCGCAAGAATTGTATACTTCCTGCCTGATATGCAATTTCGATTTTCTTTCAGTTGCAAAATACTATGATGATAAAAATGTTACAAACTAGATTATGAAAATTATTTAAAACTAATCATGTTAATACATATGGCGGTGTCTCATGATATGTATATACATCTCTGAACTATGTTACATGTTATATTAAAAAAAATTATAGTTTTAATCATACCTTTTGCAATCGAGATATAGCGTGTACTCGATTTGATTTCCGAAAATCCGTCATTGGTTTCAGAATTTCAGAGGACATTTCTCTAACGCTGAGCTTAAATGCAAAACACATAAATACAGACAAAGAATAACATATAAACTAGAATGCCGTTTATTAAAGATACATATATGCATTTAACAATTAAATTAAAGAGTTTTATTTCTTAAATGATTACAATCTGTTACCACTCGTTCCTTTTGTAGTTGATAGATGACTGGAGGCAATGCAAGTAAGTCAGGAAAAGATTCAAGATGTGTATCGCCAAAGTCTACGCACATGTCAAACACATTCTATAAGTTAAATTATTATATTTGATATAATGTATCACACTGTACCTTCAACAGTCTAGAGAAATAATGAAATTTGAATATCCTTATAATAACATTGATTTAATATTTGGGGGATATAGGACCAATCTACCAATTTAAACAATTTTTCATTATAACAAGATATATGGTCAGGGTTTTACTTATTGAATACATGTAAATATAGACAAAAGAATGAAAGATAATATATGACCTTGCACAAAATATATTTTTTCTCAATTTTACGGTTACTTACGAAGTCAGGATTTGTTACATTTTCGATAGTTTATGTTTGTAGTAGTTTTCGCTATGAGGATCTAATGCTAACAAAGAAATAGTTTACATTATCTTAATATATCAAAATATAACTTTCACGATAAAATGTTAATTTGTCTGAAAAAATATTGATGTTTAGCACCTCTATTTTCTAGTTATAATATATACATGAACGCACTTTGATTATTTTCAGCAATATCCTGATTCCCTTTTCCTCCTGGATATCTAGATTCTCAAGCTTTTCCATGGCATCGGTCCATTCGCTGTCATACAGCTCAGAGACTTTCTCTGCTAACTTTAGGGGACGGTTTGGGTCGCTAAGGTCTGTTATTCCAGGATTCTGATCCCGAAGTCTGTGTGCTCTAAATCTAATAATTTATCATGATATATCAATGTTTTCATACTTTAAAAGTTTAGTATAACATTTGAATACATAAATAGTTAGCTGATTAATTTAAAAGATAACTTAACGGTCACCTGAATACCATAGCCCATACACACACTTGTCAAGGTGTCTCATACATGCATTTAATTAAGTTGTATTCTGGAGTAGAAAAATTATAATATTGTTATGACGACCTGTCTTAAATCTGCCAAAAAGGACTCTGAAACCAATAATTTTAGCGAAAAACTTAAAGATCATAATAGAGTGCATGACCCGATATTGAAAAGGTGCAAGCCTCTGATAGAGAATAATTTCCTCTTATTTGTTAACTTTCAAGATAGGTTTGATGTGTATATGTTGTCATAGATAAACTAAACCAAGGTAGCAAGTAAACATGTTTTATTTAAAACAACCTCCCGTCCCAATCCCCAGGGGCAGACAGAAACTCTCCCCGTGGGCATTTAAACAAATATAAAAACAGCTTTAAAAACTACAAGTATAATGTGTTATTTACTTTTTCTTTCCAGGTTTTGAATATTTAATCTTAATTCTCATTTCATCACTGTCTGTCATTTATACCAAAATCATCTTACACGTACTGCTTATCAGTGATTTTGGTTAACCAATTTTTCCTTTACTATTAACAAGTCTACTTGTTTATTTTGAAAAACTTTTAACTTCCTAATTACACTATATTGGATGATTAATTACTAAATATTAAGAAGCAAAGGAAAATAACTCCATTATGAAGAAGCAAGTGAAGATAACTGCTTTAACTGTTACAACCCTCCCCCTGAACTCTTTCTAAATGCATTCACAATAACTTTGATAGACAGCTCCATCTATTCTTTCTCTTTTCTAAATATGTAAATTTAGTCATTTCTTTCATTGAAATTCCTGAACAGAATAAAATAATAAGACAAATATATACCCCCCCCCCACCCATCCAAAACCCGTGCCTTACATGTAGGTGACATGGTATATTATTATTGATGACAGCTTAATGTTTGTTTTGTAAATATTCAGTCAGTGTTTATTCTTTGCAATTAGACGTTTTTAAAGCTTTATATACATTTACATTAACACTGAATGACCATTTTGGCCACACCCTGCATTAAGAACCCCTACCCGATGCACTATATGGGTGCTTTGGCCCTAGATTCAAATCCCTAAATTGGGAGAACTTGCTGGTTAACATAATTATGAAGTCTGTTTTTCTAACAGATGTGTGAAAGTAGAGAAGAAAATTTTAAACATTATATGAATGAACACTAAAGGGCCATATTGCCCCACCTACGGCCTTCACCCCTGACCCAAGGGTCACAATTTACGTAGAGGAGCTCGTGGAAATCATAAGCATGCGTTCAGTCCTGTGAGAGTAAAGAAGAAGATTTTCTAAGATTTATTACATTTTCACTATATGGCTATATCTGCCCGTACTTGAGCCTGCACCCATGACCCAGGGACAATGAATTAACAATTTTGGTCGACTTCTTCATGGACTTCATAATCACGCAATCAATTTTTTCCTTACATGTGTGAGAGTAGAGAAGATTTTTTAAAATTTATTTTTTTGCATATTGGTCCTGTCTGTGGCAGCCCGGGGATGGTAGAGCCATGACTTTCACAATTTAGACTACTCTCACCATAGTCATGCTTCACACCAAAAATAGTAACAATTGACCACGCAGGTTTTAAGAAGAAGCTAAAAATATTCAATTGTTAACGAAGTCGGACGAAGACCAATTGCAATTGGCTACCTGAGTCAACCATGTAACCAAAAAATATTTAAAATAATTTTGATTGGTTTTTTTACTAAAACATGGCAACAACAAAAACGATTACCTATTTAAGTCATCATTTATTCTGTTCTCTTCCTGCAATTTTCCCCATAGTTGGCCTATGAAATCCTTTTGCATTTCACAATTTGTTTTAAGATGCTTGTTTTCACACTCCAAACCCCGAATTTGCGCTTTCAATTGATTAACCGTTTCTTCACTTTGACGGAGGTCTTCGCTCAATTTCCTATATCAACCGTGAGATACGCATGGTGTATTCCCATTTTGCAAAATATAGAAAGGATTTTAAAATTGATAAAAAGGAAGCAATGTTTGCAACGGTGGCATTCTAAACTTTTACATCATTTTATAAGAATCTTTTAAATAAAGTAATATGGTTGTACATTACCACTCATTATTTTCAAGTCTTCTTTTAGCAATATTTTCCTCTTCTAGTCGTATTGTCAGAGTTTTAAACTCCTGTTTATGCCTAAAATATGTCACAATATTCAAAATAGTCGTTTAAACAACGTTAATGTATATTGTAGCATTGAAATTAAAGTCTGAATTAATATTATATATACTTAAATATAACTTATTTTCAAAATTATAAAATACTAGTGAGTATAAAAACTGTAAATCTGGGTTACAAGTTTATGAGAGGATGCTAAAAAAATTGATAATAATTAAAAGGGACAAATGTTCTTTAACTATTTGAAATATCAATATTTTTTTTAATTTGTGTATTTACTTGGCACTGATAACTCTATAAATGTTAGAGTATTTATTGTGTCTTTAACATATTTGCAACTTAAAATTATTTGATAACATGAAATATTCTAATAAAGGGAGATAATAATCCGGTACACTGAAAACAATTTTTGCTCCCTATATAACTGAAGGTAGACACGTAAAAAATTAAACATGTATGCATGTACATTTCAGCATGCAGTCATGTTGATTTGTGAGTTTGTTTTAATAAGAATAAGTGTATTGGAATTAAATTTGAGCAAATGAAAAACGTGCTAAATTTTCACATTGAAAAACTGCATCTTCTGCAAGAGAAACAATTTATTGAAAAGGGATATCCATTGTTTATTGCAAAGATATTGAGTCAAATCTAAAGTATCCATGCCTTCGTAACATAAAATACTAGTACATGCACTATACCATATATTATTGACAGTGCAACTGTGGCAAAAAACTGAAATATGCCAATTTAAAAAAATGTAAATAGGGAGACTTCCGGTAATGGCAGCGAGCGACAGGTGCGTGTAATCACAAGCTCCGCAATTTTACAGGCATATTCTTTATATTGCCTTGCTTTGAGAGTGAATGGAGTAGTTCAGTTGACAAAATGTTACAGTGACTGTGTGTTTCACATTTATTTTGAAGCAGGGAACAAGTGGTATGTGCATTATTTACATTTATACATTTATCTGTCGTCGTTGGTCACTAGTCGAACACTCTTACGTAACGCTTTTGAATGGCTCAGAGAACACGGGCTGCGAGTAAATCTGCCCCAGTGAAATCTCCTGTGAAATCTTCTGTCGAATTATCTAAGGAAAACTCACTGAATAAAAGCAATTGGTAACGAAAAGAAAATTTCGAACTCTCATGATGAGGTATTGAGAGATATAGTTGCGGAGTTGAAAACTTTAAAGGAATGTGTCGGCAAAACAGTAAAAAATGATGAACTTAAAACAGTCATTACATCGACAATAAAAGAAATTTTAAATGATCACAAAGTGGAAATGGAAGAGTTGTGGGATGAAAAAAAATAAAGCACTCATCGAGATCATAGATGCTCATAAAAGTGAAATTGAAAACCTAAAATCAAAAATTAATGTAATGACAGCAGAAAACGAAGAGTTAAAAAAAATGGCACAATCCGCAATGAGTAAGGCTAATTGTAACGAAAAATATTCGCGGAAAAACAACATTAAAGTTCATGGGGTGAAAAAACAAGCGGCCGAGAATACCAAAGCTGTTGTGCAAAAGTTGATCAAAGAAAATACGAATGCCACCCTGAATGATGAGTATATCATTGCGATACATCGTATCCCAGGCAGAAAAGGTTATGATCGATCGATTTTAGTAAAACTAAAAAACAATAGTGCAAAATCTCTTATAATGAAACAACGTTTAGAGATTAAAAGGAAATCGAAGAATGCCTACCGTCTCAGTGATGATGTAACGAAGCTTAACTCCGACCTCATCAACAAATTGGCAAAGAATGACCAAATATCGTCCGCCTGGTATTTTAATGGACATGTATATGGCCTGGTTGGAGGGGTTAAAGTCATCTTTGACATTTATGACGATGTGGTATCAAAAATCAGTGACATTATGTTCCGTATGAATTCCGAATAAAAGTGTTCCGTACGGAGGAGCTGCCCGATTAGTGATATATGTTGACTTCCGGTAACATTCTACGTTATTTTGACTGATACTATGTTGCCTGTATATATGCAGGGAGCGTGTGTGCTGACATTACAATATATATGTTTTTTACTTATCCTTTTCCTTATGTACCCTTTCTTTACCCTCTTTTCTTAATCTTCAATCTTTCCTTTCAATTTCGAATGCATTTGAGTCCTGGTTCCGGTGAGTATCATTTATCGAATTCGAAGAATCTTTTATTTTTGCTACCTAATGGTTAAGATACTATCCGTTTATTGTCAAGGGCTTGGCGACATTGCAAAGCGCAGGGATGTTTTTAATTATTTGAGATCATTGAAATATAATTTATACTGTTTACAGGACACACAGTTTTTAAAAGATAATGAAAATGAGGTCAGAAATCTATGGGGATTTCAATGTTATTTCAGTTTATTTTCTTCAAATTCTAGAGGAGTTGCTGTCCTTGTAAATACCGGTAATAATTTTGATTTCAAGGTTATCGCTGAAAAAGTTTATACTGATGGGAATTTTTTATTACTTAAGATATCTATAGAGAGCCATGATGTATTATTATGCAATATTTATGGTTCAATACGGACACTCAGCAATTTTATGAAAATATACAAATGCACATTGATGATATGCAATGCCATTATGTCATTTGGTGTGGAGATTTTAATTTGGTCTTAGATCCAACTATAGATTGTTATAATTATAAGGGTTTAAATAACCCAAAAGCTTGAAATAAGGTTCTAGAAATGATCGAGACTTATGCATATATAGATCCTTTTAGACAGTTACACGGAGATCTCCGTAGATATACATGGAGAAAAAGATCACCTCTTAAGCAAAGCAGATTAGATTTTTTTTATATCCGAATCATTGTTGTCTAGTTTAGAAACATGTACAATAGAATCTAGTTACAGATCAGATCATTCGGCCATAAGCATGTCATTAGTTTTTAATGATTTTAAGAAAGGAAGAGGGTTGTGGAAATTTAACAACTCCCTTCTTTATGATAAAGATTATTTAGAGTGTATTAGAGATATTATACTTCAAGTTAAGAAACAATATGCTGTACCAGTTTATAATATAAACAATTAACATCAGTTGCCAGATGAAAATATTCTTTTCACCATTAATGATCAGTTATTTCTTGAAACATTGTTAATGGAAGTAAGAAGTAAAACTATTTCTTATTCATCATATATTAAAAAGAAAAAAGATAAACGGGAAAAAGAATTGGTGAAAGAAATTAAAGACATTGAGCAGAATATTTCTGAAGGCAATGTAGATTTATTATATAACAAAAATCAGGAATTAGAAAAGCTTAGAAAACATAAATTACAGGGCAATTATATTAGAAGTAGAGCAAAATGGATTGAAGAAGGGGAAAAACCATCAAGTTATTTTTGTAAACTGGAGTCTAGGAATTTTATCAGTAAGATTATACCAAAATTGGAGTTGGATTCAGGGGAGGTAATATATGACCAGTCAGAAATTCTGACTGAAACTAAAAACTTTTATACAAAATTATATGAAAACAATTTAGATATTGTCTATTATGTTTAAATAATAAATTAAGATATGATGACATTCCTAAATTATCCGAAACAGAATCAGACTCTTTAGAGGGGGAAATTACTTTAAGTGAGACACTTTCTATTATGAAAGCTAATAAATCACCTGGATCTGATGGTTTTTCTTCAGAATTTTTTAAGGTATTTTGGAAATATATTAGTGTTTTTGTTGTTAGATCTATAAATCATGGATATAAAAATAATAATTTATTAGTCACACAAAGACTTGGTGTAATTACTTTGCTACCTAAAGGTGACAAAGCTAGACAGTATATTAAGAACTGGCGTCCTATTACTTTGTTAAATACAGTGTACAAAATTGCATCTGGGTGTATTGCTGCTAGATTAAATTCAATGAAATTGCCGATAACGGGACATGATGGTGTTTTACGTCTCCTGCGGGTGATCTAGCCGTCAAAAATGGGGATTTGGACTTGATTTTTTAGTTTCCCTTACGAAATTAAGCGGAAAACATGTATCAAACAGGGGCCTATCTGTCGACGAGAGGATTTATAAATCAACATTTAATAAATATAACTAATTATATGGTATATTTTTGTGATATTAGTTTCCTAAACAAATCGTATTTATTTTTCAAAGAGAAAAATAGAAGTTTATGAACAGCCTGTGTACAAACCGCACGTTCATCGGAGGAAAATAACAAGAGAGGACGCCATTTTGGATAACGCCTCGCTTCATTTTCTGTTTTCTTATTGATATTGTTAAACTATGCATACATGTATGCGTACGTTTTGTATAAATGATTTCTTCATTATAGCTCACCTCTACAGAAGTAAAGTATGTGAGATTTCTGTGAGTTTTATTTCTTGTGGGAGAATTCAAGGAGTTGTTGATATTGAATGTTTACGCGAGAAATAGACAAAGTTTGTTGATGTACATTTTTACGTAAATAGATAAAAAACGGAGCTATGGGATCTTACAGAAAAAACAATAATTAAGGTAAACGTTGTTTCCTGCTATATATATTTATATATACAGTGTAATATGAAGTAAAGAACCTTAGAAAGTTGTGACCAGTTACGGCCGAAGAAACAATCTTCTTATGCACCACTGATTTACAACAATGAACATTCCAAGTCGTAAAGAACACCCAGAATTATTGTAGATTTTAATAAAATAAACAACTGTTATCGTTATTTTTTTTAGCTAAATTCCTTACTAAGTTGTGTTTACCATGTTTACACGTCGATCAATTTGATCGTTATTGCCGAGTTCATCGTTAATTCTTCGAGTATAACATCGTTTTTTACCCGTACTGGTGGCTCAAACATGTACGACTGAATAATAAGATTCTTTTGACTTATTCAACATGAAAAAAACCCATCGTACATGATGAAAAAATGTCTCAGATTTAAAGAAGATAATGCTAATCCTACAATTTGTTTACAATCAGCTGTTCGAAGAAGGTCGCATGTGACGTCACCGTACCTCGTGACACGCTATCTAATTAACGAGTTTTTATACGATAGGGGTAATGATTTAAATTTATATTATGGCCAATTACCGCTTTTATACAGCTAACAAACTGTTAGAAGTAATTAGTATATACACAAGGAAGGCAAAAAATCTAAAATGTCCCATAGTTTAGAAACATGCGATATGTCCTTTAAGATTTTTTATACGAACATAACATCTGCGGTTAATCAAGGTGGTAATCTCTCTGAAGTTTTTGATATTCAGAGAGGATGTAGACAAGGAAATCCATTATCCCCATATATATTTCTGATTTGTGCAGAAATTTTGGCAATACAAATTAGAAAAAATGAAAAAATTAAAGGTATAGCAGTGGGTAACATAGAAAAAAGATTTCGCAACTTGCAGATGACACCTTGGTTATCCTGGATGGAAGTGAAGAAAGTTTACTAGAAACCATTTCTACATTACATAGATTCTCTGAAATGTCTGGCTTGTTTATTAATTATTCAAAAACTCATAGTGTATGGATAGGTTCTAAAAAATATAGTAATGATATACTTATTCCTAATAGCAAGTTGAATTGGGGATCTACGAAATTCACCTTGCTTGGAATAAATTTTGATGTTGATTTGCTAAATATGCCTAGTATGAACTATGATTCAAAATTGGTTAAAATTAAGTCTATCATTAAACAATGGGAGAAAAGACATTTAACTCCCATTGGCAAGATTACAGTTATTAAGACATTAGTGCTTCCTTTGTTGAATCATATACTAATGTCTATCCCAAACCCGTCTGTCTTTTATTGTAAAGAATTAGAAAAGTTACTTTTTTTCATTTATATGGAATGGCTCAACTCACAGAATAAAGAGGGATGTTCTTGTTCAAAACTATGAAGAAGGTGGTCTGAAAATGATAAATATCAAAGCGTTTATATCCTCTATGAAATTATTCTGGTTGAGACAGCTTATCCTTACAAACAGTGGGTTGAGCCAATTTATACCTAATTTTAATCAAAATAAATTTACATCATGTGGTATTGAATACATTAATATACTTTTGAAATAATTAAAAAACAAGTTCTGGATAGATGTATTTAAAACATGGGTTGACCTACATAATATATTAGAGTCTGGTGTTACTTTAGACTCCCCTTTGTTTTATAACCCTTTGATCCATATTGGAGGAAAATCTTTTTTTTACAAACAACTTTTTGACAATAATATTAGATACATCAATGATATCATTGAAGAAGATGGTACTTTTCTTAGTTTTGATAAGTTTGTGATATGTATACAGATGTAAAGGTCAATTTTTAGAATATGCTAGCATAATCCATGCTACAAAGACCTACATCAGAAAGTTGGGTGAAAACCAAACTTTAAGAAAATTAGTAAACCCATTGATTAGAGAAAACATATATAAAGTTATGAAATGTAAAAAGTCAAAGTTCTTTTATGATATTTTAAACAGTAATACCTCTGTGACAACAGGTAAAAGAAGGTGGAATGAACTATTAGATATAGAGGACATGGAGTGGAAAATAATACATAAACTGCCTTTCATAATAACAAAAAACTGTAAACTTCAATAGTTCCAATATAGAATAACTAACAAAATTTTAGCAACAAACTCTTTTTTATTCAAAATCAAAAAAGTAAACTCAAAAATGTGTACCTTTTGTCACAGAGAAGAGGAAACCATAGAACATATATTGTGGGATTATGATTGTGTTCAATCTTTTTTAGAAAATTTTAAACATTATTTAGAAGAAAAAATCAATTTTCAGGTTACATTTACCAAAAAAACTTTTATTCTAGGCATTCTTGGTAAAAGTAAAGATATCCTTTATATCATTTTCCTTTGGTTAAATTACTATATTTACACAGCAAGGTGTACTGAGAAACAGTTGAGTGTCGCTTATGCAGTTTCGACTTTAAAGGGACTTGGACACGATTTGAGCTCAACTTTTTCAAAATTTATTTTTTCGTTTTTAATGTCTAGAATGGTTAATATGGATGTTTTTAATGCTCTGTCAAAATTTGAAAGTCAAATATCGAGTTATAAGCAAGTTACAGAGGTTAAAATTCTTTGTTTTGTAAACAATGCTCGAGACCTGTTATTGTTTACATATGTCTTGAATTGGTAAAAGTTTCAATCTAATGTTGCATTTTGTTGTTGATAAACTTATTCATGAACACATTTAATAAGTTTTTCTTGTTTCCACAAGTTATTTTGTCAAAGAAATGGTAATTTCTTAACTTTACATTATTTGTAAACAAATATAAGACTCGAGCTTTGTTTACATAACAACAACTTCTTTCCTCTGTATCTCGCTTGTAACATGACTTTTAACATTCAAATTTTGGTAAATCATTCAAAATACACAAGTAAACTATTTAATACATAAAAATCAAAAATAAAATTTTCATCTGAAATCGTGTCCAGGTCCCTTTAATTTATAAGTATAGATGATTTTTTTTATTCAGGTTGAACAAACTAACTGTATATAAATCAAAACCAAATAAAACACATCAGCATGTTTACCAGTCGTCCTTATCAGCAGCCTAACAGTTCTCGCGTGATTTTATGGAATTTACGCTTGGAGTTTTGATGGGCTTGATAACGTAAAAAAATGACAATAACAATCCGTCAACTATCTCGAAAATCCATAAAACGAAATACAAATTCAAAGCAGAGCAACACGGACCTCCAAAAAGATAGAGATATGATCAGGTGCCTAGAAGGAGTGAGCATTCTCTGCTGACCGGTCACATCCGCTGTGTGCTCTTTGTGAATGTCAGTGTAAATAAGCGATCTTACCTCGTTCTATCACTAAAACATCATTTAAAGAAATGGTATGTAATGGAAAATTCATATTTACCGCGTTAATTATGTTTAAGGTAGCTCGCCGGTTTACTGCTTGTGAGAAAACGTACCCTGAAAATTTGTCCACGTGATCCATAGGTTTCAGAGTTTTATTTGTAAAATTAATTTGAGATTCGTCTGCGTGGTAATAATGTTATCGTGTTTCAAACACAGTGTCGTTGATGAAATCAGCAACGCAATTTCAATGAAATATATAGTAAAATGCATATCTTAGTCGAGAAACGCATTTCAAAACTATGCTCCAAACTTTTAAACGATTTCGACGAACTTAATTTTACTCAACACGATAACAGAAGAGATAATTTTGAATCAATTCATAAAAAATAATCAATATGTGTTCTCGGCCAATTTTCTTATGTATGAGAACCAAAAATGAAAATGCGTTGATTGACAAGACTAACTGATTAACACATATTAGAACATGTAAATACTAATTAGACATTATTATGAATGTTATCGAATGCACAAATGCAATTTATGTAAGGTTGTGAAGAGAAGAAAAATGGCTATTTTTCTTTTCATAACACTCTGAGTCAATCAATGCAGAAATAATTACCATACAACTAGTGACATAATAAGTTTGTGATCATATACGATAATTAGCTTAAGCCAAAAGAATTCAAATAGTTAGATCGGTAGTTGAAAATACAGAAGTTATAATTGTAAAAGAAGCGAAGTTAATGCATACGGTTCAATTCATTTACTTGTCTAAACAGGATTTTAAATTGAAGAGTTCCAACGCACACCCATTCATTCTAGAACAAAATGTGACAATGTATGTCACGTATTTAAATTTTTAGCACTTGATAATTATAAATGTTTGTATAAACTGCATTTAAGCTTTTTGAAATATTTCCTTTTATGTTTCTAAGTTTGCTATGACGGTCAACTCTTTACGTCGAATCCTATTGTGACGTCAGCAAACCCGCGAGCTACGTTAAAATAGGGGAATTCCTATATTCAGTTCAAGATCCGCTCCTGAATTCTCATTGGCTGTCCCAAAATAAAACCGGTCAAGGTCAGTAAACATGGCGGACAAATTCAACTTGCGTTGTAGACATACACGAAAAATAAACGATATATGGACTATACTTGATATTTTTGTATTGATTTATGCCATACACATCTACAATGTTTGAGTTCAGGTAAGAAATGCAAATGTTATTGTCATTTATATACGATTTGAGACGAAATCGTTGCGGGAGTGAATCACTCCCGCACTTGCACTATAACGGAGATCCAATGGAGTTGTAGCCCTCTCCCCCCCCCCCCCCCAAAAAAAAATCGGGAGAGGGCTACATTATTGCAGCTAGCCGTAGACCATCTCAATACAAAATCACAATAATCTTTAGATATCTACCTTGAAACATATTATTGTCATAACATTTTTAAAGTATTAGGCTTGACAAATTTCGACGACTTAACATTCTTAAAGTATCAGGCTAAGATCATTTCAATGTCAATGTCACTTTTTTCTTTAAATATTAGCGTTGGGACAATTCAATGTCACATATTTCATAACATGAAAAAATGACATAACAATCCGTCAACTATCTCAAAAATCCATAAAACGAAATACAAATTCAAAGCAGAGCAACACGGACCTCCAAGATAGAGGTAGGATCAGGTGCCATGGAGGAGTGAGCATCCTCTGCTGACCGGTCACACCCGCCGTGTGCTCTTTGTCGTAATCGGGAAAATAAAAACCGCAAAAGTCCGTAGACAATTAGGTAATTAAATATGGTCTAACAATTAGTATGAAAAACGTCAGTCAGCATGTGACTCAGAGGAAGATTGTATTTGCTGACAAGGTCGTTGTATCGACCATAGAACTTACGAAAAGATGACTTTAAACGAGACTGTTGATAGTCCTGTTTTATCAACTTGTTTGTCAGTAGCTTGCCTCGCCTTAGAAACTGTTCATACGAAGAGCATGCCCTTGCGTATCGAATTAACTGAGAGACAAAAACACCATATGCAGGTGATGAAGGTATATTGCTACATAAGTAAGGAAAGTTGACTATAGAAAAATTGAAGTCATCGCGTTTATCATAAAGTTTTGTTGTTAGGTTACCATCAATGTTCATTTCCAGTAAAATATCCAAATATGAAACAGATGGCGCTGACTCTGTGGTATCTTTTATTTCAAGTTCACTGGGATATATCGAGTCGACGTAAGTATGGAAATAACAATTGTTAATTGATAATACGTCGTCGATATACCTAAATGTTGAGTTAAAGGCCACAGCGAGTGATTTATTTTTTTTCACGTACAAGCTTTTGAATAAATTTTGCTTCATAAGAATACAAAAATAGGTCTGCGAACAATGGGGCACAATTGGTACACATGGGAATTCCAACAGATTGTTGGAAGACTTGATTTCCAAAAACTACATAGATGTTGTCTATCAGAAACTCAAGCATCTTTTTAATGTCAACTTCAGAGTACTTGTGTGTGCAATCAGAATGGTTTTTAACAAAATAGTTTTTTAGATTTCCAATGACAAGGTAAGCATTTTTGCGACTTCCATATCAGACTTAGAACACTTCAAGGTCATACCATTTTTAAAGTAATGACCTAGTATATTTCAATGTCATTATATGCTATGTGTATCAGCCTGGGAACATTTCAATGTCATAAAGTCCTTAAAGTATCAACCTATGAACATTGCACAAGAATTTTTAGTTTATGCGATGTTAACATTAATGAAATCCTATACAAGGTCATCAAAGAAAAACGATATTTTTTTCAACGATAAAATTAATTTATTAAATGCGAACGTTCACACAGTAGGAGAAATCAAATTAGACCATTGTATTCACTGCAATTATCAATTATCTTGAAGTGAGTATAGTCTAGTTTGTTTTTTTCTTCTTTTTTTAATGTTAAAAAACAGTAAATCTATCAATGTTTTACAATGATAACGTTCTAAAAACATTAAAGTTTATTATAGGTGTGGGAGCCAGGGTTTTACCTCCCTTTCGCGACCTAAATGAAATAAGGAAACCATCCTACTTTCGTAAGAAATATGAAAAAATCTTTAGCGACAGCAGCTAACTTGGCATAAACGATATATATTACATTATTAAACAGAAGAAACGCATCCATGAAACCATGAACTCACCTTGCTAAAGTTACTTTTTTGTCTTCCAGGGCGGCTTCTTTAGCAGTTTTTTCTGTTGACAGTTTTTTCTGTAATTGATCAATGGTTGTCTGAAGATCCTGGACGATTTTTTGACTTCGGATTTCCTGTAGTCTCAGCAATTGAACCTGTTTTTCTATGGTTGTTAGAGCATCTTTTTCAGACTCCTCACTGTATTATTAATTAAAACAAAAGGCTCATGGACTACATCATTGAACTGAGTAATTCTTATGATAATAGTTCATCCCTTTCAGGGATGGGGTAATTGAAAAAATTATTTGTATTTAAGCGTAATTGTAATTGAATGTATTTAAATACATTTCAAAATTATCATGTATTTTCAATTACTTTTCAATTACATTTCAATTACTTTTTTTTTTTAATTTAAAAAGGTTCAGTTTAGTTCTTTATTAACTTTAAGCTGTACAGCTTATCAGTATAAAAAGTACAAACAATATACACGTACAGGTAGGTTAACAGGAGAATGTGATAGATGTTTACATATTGTATCAACATCTAATTTGCATTAAGTAAATCTTGTCTTATTTTCAAGCTAAGGTGAATAAATTTACCCAAATTACAGTTCTTTTACATTTTCAGCATAAAAAAGATGCAAAGGTTTAGACATTGAAGGTTTTTTCCAGTTTTAAGCCTTAATGTATTTTTTTTGCGATAGCCTTCGTATATGGGACATATTAAAATAAAATGAAATTCGTCTTTAATAGAATTTAGACATAAAAACCATTTTCTTTTGTGTCTTTCAATATTATAAAATCGACCAGTTTCGATTGCTAATTGATACGAATACAACCTGAATATTGAAATACACGTTTGATATTTGATTGGAATAGGTTTCCTTATAAAAAAATTGTAATGTGTTGGTTGCAATTAAGTATTTGAAAGAAGAGAATTTACTACAAATATCTAGTTGAGACAAAATATACTGTGTAGCTTGGTCAAAAATACGTTGTTTGACAACAATAAGATCTGCAGCTGTTTTAATTTTGTTTTTCCCACATTTCAAACATACCCAGATTGCATAAAAAATCTTTTACATGATACAACCAGTTTTTTACATTGTTTTTTTCTAGGGAGTCTAAATTAATCACATTCTTGTGTATTATAGACATTATAATTTTTTTTATTTATACGCTGTACTGCCCAAAAATTGTACTTACTGAATAAACCTATTTTTAACAAAATAATTAAGATCGATCGAAAGATGGTCCACCTGAAACATGAAATAACAGATTTACGTTCTCGTTCAATGCGAGATAACATTTTGATTCATAGTTTTGCGTACAACCCCGGCGAGAACTTATCAGACAGCATTCCTCAGCTAATTCATGAAGTTTTAGGGGTGCAAGTCTCGTTTGTTCGTATTCACGGGAACAGTGTAAAGGGCACAATGAACTCTAGACCAGTGTCAATAACCGCAAAATTGGTAGACAGGAGCAAGAAAGACGAGATTCTACAAGCTCAGAAAGCTAAGAAAATTCAAAGGGTTAAATTACCATTCTTCATAACATCGCAAGACCCACCGGTAGTACTTAAAAAGCGCAAAAGGTTATATGCCATTTCAGATTCTCTTCGGGAGCAAAATATTAAGTCAAAGGTGGAACGAGGGCGGTTGATCCTACCTAATGGTGAATATAACCAAGATCCTGTTCCAAAGATTGAGACGGCGGATGCCTTGCAGATAACACCAGACGCGATCGATGCCCTACAACTACCAACACAGTCTACGCTGCCTACTAAACTAAAGGGTTCCGAATTTTTGCAACGGGTGTAAAAGTTAGCTCGGTGGAAGAGGTCCAGGACCTATACAGAAAGGTGTGTGTTGATCCCTTTTCTGCGGTTGCAGATCACCGTATTCTGATCTACAGGTTTATAGATTCCGCGGGGAAAATTCGTAAAAGTTTCTGGGATGACGGGGAGCACGGTGCCGGCCTACGCCTTCTCCAGTACGTGAAAAAAACCCAAATAAACAATGTGGGCGTGGTCATTATGCGCTGGTGTGACCCCTGACACCGTAGTCCGGACCGTTGGCGAATTATGGAGGAACACTTGTGTGAGGAAGCTAATAATCTGGTAATTGTAATTTCGCATTGTTAAATTACAATCTAGCCAGTACAATGAATAAAGATTACATAAATGTAATTTGTAAATATCGTTAAAATTAAGGGTTTTTTCTTTATTTCTTTAAACCTTATTTATTTATTATTTATTTATTTATTTGCTTATTTTTAATTATTTATTTATTTACTTATACATTTATTTATTTATTTATTTATTTATTTATTTATTTATCTATTTTTGTGCTACCTATGTACGCCGGAAATATTTTGTCTATTGTCGTCAACTTACATTCTGTATTTCCCTTTTCTTTAAAACCGGTGTTCTTTTTCTTTACAAAGTTCGAATTTTAACACTTTCTGAAATAATTCGCATACAGCTCAGCAATTTTATTATCATTTCTATTTATTTATTAATTTTTATTATTATATTTATTTATATATTTTTTTTTGTGCTACGCCAAAAATATTCTGTCTGTTGTTGTCAACTTAATATCCTGTATTTCCCTTTTGTTTATTATGTCCGGCGTAGTGTCGATGATTTGTCGAGGTATTTAGCTAATTGTCGTGTTCTCTTTTTCGGCTAAATAATACCAAAAATTATATAGAATATGCACTCATATCCTGATAAACAAATCAATCTTTTCTCTTTTCTCTCTTTCTATCTTTCTTTTTCTTTTCCTTTTACTGAAATGAGACTTATCATGGAAAACATTCGCCTAGTACGGGTCGGTAATTTGCCTAGTCTGTGTGTTTACAGTTCTTAATTAAATATATCAATAAACCTGTAATTAATAATGGCTGAAATTAAAATCATATCGGTTAATTTCAAGGATTAAATGATTCTAAGAAAATAAAAGATATTTTTCAATACTATAGACAACAAAAATGTAATATCCTATGTTTAGTAGACACATTTTACTGAAGAGATGGAACATGATATTAGAAACGAATGGGGCTATGAAGCGTGTTTTATTTCGTTTTCTTCAAAGTCAAGAGGAGTTGCTATTTTCTTTAATAATAATTTTGATTTCAAAATACATGAGCAAATCAAGGTAGAGAATACAGGGAATTTATTAGCACTAAGTATTTCAATAGAGAATAGAAAGTTAAGTTTATT
The DNA here is from genome assembly GCA_020458035.1 of Magallana ariakensis. Classification (NCBI taxonomy): domain Eukaryota; kingdom Metazoa; phylum Mollusca; class Bivalvia; order Ostreida; family Ostreidae; genus Magallana; species Magallana ariakensis. The sequence goes on from CM035815.1 coordinate 11,854,753, forward strand.
ATGTTTGTAAGGACCTAATGAGGATACTCCGCAATTTTACCAGAATTTGAGCAATATTGTCAACAAACTTCAAAATGATGAGATGATTATTGTTCGAGATTTAAATTTGGTATTAGATACAAGTCAAGATTATTATATTTATTTACATGTTAATAATCCGAAAGCGAGGAAATAGTCTTAGAGCATATGATTTCTTACAATTTAGTAGATATATATAGAGAATTTCATCCAGATGACAATAGGTATACTTTGAGAAAACTAACATCTCTGAAACAAGCACGTCTAGACTTTTTTCTTATTTCAGCTTCACTTATAAAAGAAGTTAAACATAGTGATATCATGATAAGCTATAGATCAGATCATTCTACTGTATTTATCTCTTTAAAGTTTAATGATTTTAAACATGGCAGTGGCCTTTGGAAATTTAAGAACTCCCTTTTAAAAGATTTAGAGTATGTTCAAAGTATTAATTGTCATATTAATCAAATTAAAATGCAATATGCAGTTTCAGTGTACAAAAAAGAGTCTATTCTGGATATTCCAGATTCAGAAATCCAATTTACAATTAATGACCAGCTTTTTCTAGAGACACTTTTAATGGAAATTAGATCTAAAACTATCTCATATGCAAGTTATTTAAAAAAGCAAAGGACAAAAAAAAAGGAAAAGGAGTTACTAGAAGACCTTTCAGAATTAAAAAAAGGAGTATGAAATACATATAGATAAAATAAATGAAAAGAAAATGAGGGAGAAAAACCAACTAATTATTTTCTAAATTTGGAAAATCGTCACTTTACTAGTAAAATTATTCCAAAGATAATACTATCAGAAAATAATGAACAAATAGAAATAGTTAAACAAGAGGACATTTTAAATGAACTGGAATAATTATATAAAAATTTATATGCAAATAATTTGATGATAGAGGAAAATACAGATATTTCACTAAGTGACATTTTAAAAGAGTATTCTGTCCCTAAATTATCTGACAATGAAAGAAAATAAATTGAAGGATATATAACACATAAGGAAGCGTCTTTGGTATTAAAAAGTATGTCAAGCAATAAAAGTCCAGGCAGTGATGAGTTTACAGTTGAATTTTTAAAAATGTTTTGGAATAAAATAGGCTGCTTTGTTGTTAGATCTTTAAATTATGGATATAAGGTAGGAGAGCTATCATCCACTCAGAAACAAGGAATTATAACTTGTATACCCAAGGTGGGAAAGAGCAAATTTTCCCTTGGTAATTGGAGACCTATCTCATTGCTCAATGTTATATATAAAATCGGGTCAGGATGTATAACAAGCAGGATAAAAACTGTTCTAAACAAAATTATTAGTAATGATCAAACTGGTTTCATCTCTGGAAGATATATAGGGGAATATAATAGACTGATCTATGATCTGATGAATTATACAGAAAATAGTTATATTCCAGGGGTATTAGTTATGATAGATTTTGAATAAGCTTTTGATTCTGTAGCTTGGGAATTTATACAAAATACACTCAATTATTTTAATTTTGGCCCATTTATCTGTAACTGGATTAAAACTTTTCAATGTAATGCTGTGTCCTGTTTGTCCCAGGCAGGCATTTTATCAAATTTTTTAAAACTCGGACGGGGCTGTAGACAAGGTGATCCAATATTGCCTTATATTTCTTTATTATTTGCTGAAATATTGTCAATTAAAATTAAAAATAATGAAAATATTACAGGAATCAAAGTTAATAACACCGAATATTTAATATCACAATATACAGATGATACATCAATAATCCTTGATGGATCTGAAAAATCATTAAGGGAAACCATGGAAGAAATAGATGACTATTATAAGTTATCTGGTCTTAAAATAAACCAAGAAAAAACTCAGATTGTGTGGATAGGGAGTAAGAAATATTCTGAAGAAAAAATTTGTTCAGAAATGAATTTTAAATGGACAACTCAATTCAAACTTTTGGGCATATATTATGATGTAGATTTAGATAAAATTATAAAACTTGATTATGACAAGAAACTTGTTAAGATAAAATCTATAATAGAACAATGGAGTAAACGACACTTGACTCCAATTGGAAGGATAACACTGGTTAAGTCTCTTTTAATTTCTCAATTACACCATTTATTTATAGCCTTACCAAACCCTTAGACTAATGCAATAAAGGAATTAAACAATATTCTATTCAATTTTGTTTGGAATTCAAAATGTGATAAAATTAAAAGACAAGTATTTACTCAAAGGTATGAACACGGTGGGTTAAGGATGGTTGATATAAATTCCTATATTAAAGGATTAAAGTCTACCTGGATTAGGAGATTAATTAAGGATAATAATTCAAAATGGAAAACACTCCTGGAGAATACTATTAATATAGAAAAACTATTAAATACAGGTTCAGATTTTATTTTGCAAATGCAGGAATTTTTAAGAAATGATTTTTGGAAGGAAGTTATCATAGTTTTTAAAGAAATTCAAGATAACTCAGATGTAAAATCTTGGCAAGATTATTGTTGCCAGCCATTGTGGAACAATAGTAAATTTAAGATTGGAAATCAGTACTTTTTTTTTTTATAAATCTTGGTATGTCAAAGGAGTAAGATATATAATTGACTTGTTCGATGAAAATAGAAACTTTTTAGATTTTGAAATGTTAAAAAGAAAATTTAATATTCAAATGAATTATTTAACATATATGGGAGTAAGACAAGCTGTACTCTCAGATTTAACAAAATACAACTTCATTAGAAATGAAGTTTTCAAACCTTTTATACCATTTAATATTAAAACCTTTGTAGTAACAAAAAAAGGTTCAAAACCAATGTATGATATATTAAATCAAACAATTGTAACACCAGTGGGAAAGGAAAAATGGAGTAAGCATTTTGTTATTAAAGAAAAACAATGTATTTCAATCTTTCAGCTACCTTTTACTATTACTTCAGACTCTAAATTTCAATGGTTTCAGTACAGAATAAACCATTATATATTAACTACAAACAGTTTTATGTACAAAATTGGTAACATGGATACTAATCTATATACCTTTTGTGAAATGCTGAGGAAACATCTATCACTTATTATGGGAATGTCCAAAAGTACAACATTTACTAGCAGAATTTGTTAGAGTTTGCAACTCTAAAGGAACTAGAATAGGCTTTGATAATAAAATTATTTTTGGTGATTTAGATGGTGTGAAGTCAAAAGTGTTAAATATTGTACTCATCATGATAAAAAAAAATACATATACAGAAGTAGATGCCAGAAAAATCAGTTAACAGTAAATGCCCTTATAAATGATTTAAAACTTAAAACAGTTAAATAAAGTATTTTAATTCTGTGCAAAGGAAAGAAGTGAGATGGATAGGTTCAATACAGACTGGGAAAATTGGACCCCTGTGATTAACTCACTGTAGAGTGCTCTCTCTTTCTCTCTCTCTCTCTCTCTCTCTCTCTCCCCCTCTCTCTCTCTCTCTCTCTCTCTCTCTCTCTCTCTCTCTCAATAAAAATGTGTTCGTGTGTTCGGATACGTATTTTTTTTCTTAGTAAACGTTCATTTTATATGCAATGTAGATGCAATTGTTTCATAGCACTGTTAAACACACTTTGTATCCTTAAAACTTTGTGATGTATGCAGAAGCAATTGGATTATTAATGAGTTTGTATCATAAAATTTGAATTAAAAAAAATTAAATTTCCAATGACAAGGTAAGCATGCGCATTTTTACGACTTTTTTTTTATTGAAGAAACAACTGTCAATGATATCAAAAAGCCTAGATTTTAATTTGTCGTGGGGAATGGTTGTATAAAGCGTTGAAAAATGGTACGTTTTGATGCTATTGATTTTGGTAAGATTTTGTGACCTCAAAGTTTCTAATAATTCTTTAGAGTTTTTTAGTATCCACATCTGATTCACACCACTTCTGGAGTATATTGTTGTACAGTACTCTTGAAGTTTCTCCTTCACTACTGTAAACATTTTAGTAAGGAGTAAAGAGGGAGGTTTGGTAGAACATTTACTGGAACCTGCTATATATCTCTGTTTGTAAGGACTTTTGTGAAGCTTTGGAATCCAGTAAAAATAGGTAAATCAAATTCATTTTGTTTATTGGGGATATTAAAGATATCCATAACCGATTTATGATTTTGAAGTATTTCCTGCTTGGAAAGGCTGCTATGGGTCTAAGTAGGATTACCATGTGTAGAATCGAAACCAAGTTCTTTGAAAATGCAATTAATATAATGTGCCTTACAAAACAAAGACAATGTTGTTACTTGCCTTATCAGCAGGAACCAGTACATACTGATCATGCAATCTATCTAGTTCTTTTCTCACTTCTGTTTAATTGAAAACAGAAGGATATGTGGTTTTCAAAATGATTTTATGGACCGATTTCACAAAATGGTTCAATAATAGCCTTTCCAGACCCTATGTTGCCTAAGTACTCTTTCGGTGAGTCATGAATAAAAAAAAATAATGCAGAGGATATTTGTAATATTACAGTTGTATATCAATATTTAAAATATAGCTCTGTTTTCGTAAAGAGGAATTGTTTCCCTTAATATGTTTTTACAGAACATTAATCATTCCAATTGTGGAACTTATGTTACAGTTTTGGGAAATTTTAACTAAAAATATATCATTAGTTTGCATAGTGTATATGCAATATAAATTGTAATAGTTTTTTAGGTCTTGAAAATATTTTTCAATTCTAGTGTATATATAATATGCTAGATGTAGGCATTCCAATTATGGCTACTTGTTTGAGCTTATTTCATAACATACATGAAGTATATCGAGATGATTGCAACTACTCCAAATCCATCACAACTTGTTGCGTGGAATACCTATATATATTAATTTTAGTCGATGATCGGTGTGACCGAGCGATATTCGAGTACTCGAGTACTCGTTGACATACTTAATATCTATCTATCTATCTATCTATCTATCTATCTATCTATCTATCTATCTATCTATCTATCTATCTATCTATATTATGTAAAAGTAACTTTGCACCTTTGTGCGATGGAAAAGTTTAGTTTAAAAACCCTCTTGTATAATTTTTTTTAATGATTCTGACAACGTGTGTGTGTGTGTGTGTGTGTGTGTGTGTGTGTGTGTGTGTGTGTGTGTGTGTGTGTGTGTGTGTGCGGGCGCGCGCGCGTGCGTGCGTGCGTGCGTGTGTGTGTGTGTACATTTTCTTATCCTTCGACTCAAAACGTTTAACATTTCGAAACATTAGAATTTAAGGGGGAGGGGTGTACGGCTATATTTTATAATTCACCAAAATGTAACATTTCTGAACTGAATTATTTATACTAAAAAACTAACCAAAGCTTTTTCAAAAGAGATAAAAAGCAATACATATGAGGTTTTACATGTTGTTTTACATGTAAATTGTGCACACAAATGCATAATAACGACTTTTTAATCACTTATAACTTCTGTATTCTGAAGGTTTAAAAATCGGAAAAATACGAAAGGGGTTCACTATACAGTCTTTTGATAAGAAAAAGGTTGAATCTTGTACATGGATGCTGTAGCTTTGTCTCAAAATAGGGTACCATATTTTATCAGTCGGCATGGGATCTTTTATTGAACAAGAAAAAATCCAGTCTATACTTAGAACTCCTGTGTCTATGGAGGAATATTGACGTTATACTTTCATAGAAAAAAAATAAATGTCAACTAAAAACAATCTGTGCGGAATGTGATATACAATGGTTGTTTGGATATTATTGAGACAATTACTCGTACTCCCTTGAAAAAATAGATAAATCATTGAAATTTCACAAATATGTTAACCAGTATAACATTTATTAATGTGAAAATGTTCTAGTCAATGACATCATTAGATCATTTCTGGTAAGCTGACAAACTTGCTTACGTCCAGCGATCCGGCGCAACCCCAAACTCACCGCAACGTCATTTTAACGCGTTTCCTTGCTCTTATGTTTTACATCTTACAAACAAATGGGAAACATGAATTATTCTTCATTTCTCATCTGTTTTTTTTCCTTTTAAGATATCAACGTTTACGTATCTTCTCCATTCTTGACTTTTTGTGAAAAAATCGAATTATTTACACCCGAAAGTCAACTTTTTGTGAAACGTCTGTTAAAGTCATTTTGTACATATATATTTAAGAACTGTTGAAATCAGTTTTTGATTAAAAATTAGTAGATATTTAGTCCCTTTGTTTTAATTCTAGTTAAAAAGTTATTTTAAAAAATCCGATAAAATAAAGCTCTCGACTCCTTTATATATGTATAGTTTCTGTTTAAGCAGTTACTTGGCCTGTAAAGGTCTTCTTCTGTGTTTCCCACCAATTTGATATATATTCGCTGCGCCGCATTGACGTCAAAATTCAATAAACCGTCGTTGCCAGATTTCTATTGCTTGGTTAATATATTTGTACTATCTTCGTATTTCAACTCGATCACTAGTGAAACTTGAGCACAAGTCAGTCACCATAAATAGCAAAATGAACATATATAATTTTATTTACTTTCCAATTAAGTGTTGGTCCACCGACATTTAGTGAGTAATTGTTTAAGTTTATTAATCTCCGAGTTTATGACTGCGCCGGGTACCCCGACCACCGACTTGTTTATGTACCGTCATAAAGAAAATATTAAAGATTTTTGTGATCGGCTTTGGCCGATCACAGTTGTGTCCATATGAGGCATCCGGCAAATTTTACTATTTGCGCACGCATTGCGCCTTGCACTACTTTATTTTCTTTGCAATGGCAGCCTCATTTAAATCTTTAATTACACGTAGAATACTAAATAAACGTTACTCCTATTCGTATGCATTGAAATTAAAACATTATACAGTTACATACAAACTGATTCTAATCAGGTTTGTCTTCACATATGCGTAAGAATATTTATCGGAAGTACAATTCGCCTACTAAAAGTAAAGCATATTCATGCCTTTCTATTTCGGAATGGAGTAAAGTGAAGTCGTACCCTAACTAATTCGTACCCAAACAGACTCATACTCCATTTGTCCGGGGATAAACATGATATTTGGATTGTAAATAAAAAGATAAGCTGTTAAAGTTAGGTTTTGGATTAATTACAATTTAGAAGTTACAAGATACGGTAATTGAATGTAGTATTTTTGGTTATCTTCAAACAAAGTTTAATATCATCTCCTTTAAGTTTGCCAAATAGTTTCCTATATCAACATTTGATAGACAATTTTCGTTTACATGCAATCTTATCTTTTTTTTCAAAAAATGTTAATTATATTGGAAATCAACAAAACATGTAGCGGAATGCTTTCGCATTACTTAACAAAGCTGACCAAAGATAATAGCCAACATGCCGATCATTCCTTTAAAAGGAATACTTGTTTAATATAACTTTGTTTAATTATTTGTTTAGTTTTCTTCAATGTTTATGCCAATTTTCACCAATATTTGTCACTTAGAAAGGAAAATATTTGTGTTGTCTCAATGATTTCCGAACAACCCTCGTACATCTCTATGCCATCCCCAATTTTATTTATTTATTGTCTTAAATAAAAAATTAAGCATCTATTTTTAAATGAAAATATAACTTTAATGTACCTAAATAGACAGACAAAAATATCGCGTGCCGACAGTTAGTTTCTGATACCTATTTTAAAATAGAGTTTTGAGTCAAAGTTACAACTTAAATGGGCAAGCTTTAACCTTTTTCTCAATAAATAATTGTGGAGTGGACATTAATGAACTTCTTTTTATATTTTTTCCAGATTTTTATACCTTCAAAATCAGCCTGTAGCCGCGGAGTTCTAAATAAGGCCATTGCAAGTTTTTTCTTTCTAGCGTCCACCAAAAACTCAAAAACCTATCTTTCTTTCAGGAAAAAACCCACAAACCTTAGAAAAAAAACCACACAACTTTAAAGGTTCAGCAAAATAAAATTTATTAAATATGTTGAAGTATTTTCTTCATTTTGTAAAAAAATACAAAAATAACAAATAACCACTATGGTTTTCAGTTTGAATGTTGTTATAATTAATATTTAATTTCCGATCCCAATTTAATAAAATGTGATCCCGAGTCCGACATATGAAAAAGCGATCTGATTTTATGAACAATCATTGTGTTTTTTATTTATTTTTACATCTCAAAACCAATCCGTCCGCGGACGCTAAACATAGAAAAAAATTTGGAATGGCCGAATTAAAAAAGGCATTGCTCTGTTCTAGTATGCTTAATTTGCATACAAAACAACATGTAAAACCTTATATTTTTTAGGGGTTTTCTATCTTTTGAAAACAGTTTTTGTCAGTTTTTGGCAAAACAAGCCAGTTAAAGAATTGTTTACATTTTGTCCTCAAATGTATAAGATGGCCGTACATCTCACTTAAAGCTGCATGGTCCGATGTTTTGGCTATCACAGTATCAAATTATTTTCCATATAAACAAGTTAGAAAGTTATAGACTTTCGCCTATTTACACCAACAGAATCGGCCTCCTTTTAAAGTTAAAGGTATTCAAAGTAAATAAAATGATTTCTTTATGGGAAAACAAAAATTCAAACCAAACTGCATTATGGGAATGTTTAGGAAAGGGAACTGTATGGTTTCGTCCCCCGAATGATTAGGTTTATCAAAACCGCATGTTATGCATCGATTGTAAACAAAGCAAACTTCAGAATTATTAGTAAACAAAATGTACACAGGTTTATTTTTGATTTGACAAAACATTATGACCTTTATTTATAGCGATGTCAAAGTTGTAATACAATCATAGCCGCCTCGACGTCAGGGGCAAATTTTATTATGATGCAAAAAAAAAAAAAACCGCGGCACCCTTTTGTGTCGTTTGATTTTAAAACAAATTTTGTACATCATGTTTTTTTTTATTGAAATATGGCTTAACTGACTGGGAAAAATACTGCGATGTATTTTATTATACACATAAATAGTTACAAATATACAAATAAATAGCATAACCATAGTTTAAAAGCGTTCACAAAATTTGATATAAAATCGGACCATTCATAACTGTCAAAATATTATCAATTTAAAGCTGTTTGGTCCGATTTTATGTCAAATATTGTGTACGCTTTTAAACGATGGTTATGCTAAGTATGTGTATAATAATAGAGATTGCAGTAGTTTTCCCGGTCAATAAAGCCAAATTTCAATGAAAAAATTATGTACAAAACGTGTTAACAAAACAATCGACATAAAAGGGTATCGCGTTATTTCGCCTTATGTTAAAATTTGCCCCTAACGTCGAGACCGGTATGGTTGTATTGCGACTTTGACACCGCTATAAATAAAGGTTATAATGTTCAGGAAAATTACAAATAAACCTGTGTATATTTTGTTCGCTAATATTTCTGAAGTTTGCTTTGTTTACAATCAATGCATAACATGCGGGTTGAATAAACCTAATCATTTGGGAGACGAAACCAAACGGTTCCCTTTTCTAAACATTCCCGTGATGCATTTTGGTTTGTTTTTTTCGTTTGCCCAAAAAGAAATTATTTTATTTACTTTGAATATTTCTAACTTTGAAAGGAGACCGATTCTGCTATTGTAAATAGGAGAAAAACCATAAGTTTATAGGATAATTTGTTTGTATGGAAAATTATTTGATACTGTAATAACCAAAACATCAGACCAAGCAGCTTTAAGACAAAAAAAAATTATCGATATATTTATGCATAAACGTATATACTTAAACGTCATGTAAAGATCAGAAACTGCAGATTCTCAAAGAGTCATTGGCAAAAAGTATGTGACTCATTATTTAACATACTTATTTTATATATTTACAAGAAATAAAAGACTCATAACTTTTTCATGAATCTGTATCTTTCATCTCTTTCTCAATGATCACCGGCTTTAACAAGCAGTGTACAAGTGCATAAGTTAATGAATGTCAACTGTTCGGAACAACCAGAGCAAGGCTTAAGGACTCAAGAAATAAATTACATGGGATAAAGACAAAGAAAACAAATTTTGTTTTCTTTGATTTCATCCCATGTAATTTATTTCTTCTTATATATCACACCCAGAAACTTTTATACGTATACGTCATCTACATCTAAATATTACAAATAAATTCCTAAATGAATAAAGGATTATGTGAAATACGACCCTAAGTAAATAGGGAAAAAATAAATTTCGGAAATTCTCTTTTTTATTTTGCATGTACTTAATCTTTAACTCCTTACCAAAATATTAACAGCATTAAAGGAGAAACTTCACCAGTACTGTGAAACAGTTTATTCAAGAAGCAGTGTAAATCAGATGTGGATACTTAAGAATACAAGAAACATTTAGAAAAATTGAAATCCCAAATTTTTACCGAAATCAATAGCATCAAAACTTACGACTTTTCTACACATTATACAACCATCCCCACAATATATTTAAGCCCCGTCTTTTGTTATCATTGATAGCTGCTTTTTAATAAAAATGGATCACGTAAATTTACTAACCTTGTGATCAGTCATTTGCAAAACTATTTTGTTAAAAGCAATTTGGATTGTGCAAACAAGTACTCTGAAGTTGACATTAAAAAGATGCTTGAGTTTCTGACAGACAACATCTTTGTAGTTTTTGGAAATCAGGTCTTCCAACAATTCCCATGGATACCAATGGTGCCCCCTTGTTAGCAGACCTATTTTTGTATTCATATGAAGCAGAATTTATTTAAATAATTGTACGTGAAAAACTAAATCACTCGCTGGGGCCTTCAACTTAACATTCAGGTATATCGACGGCGTATTATCAATTAACAATTGTTACTTCCATACGTACGTCGATTCGATATATCCCAGAGAGATACCACAGACTCTGCGTCATCTGTTTCATATTTGGATGTTTTACTGGAAATACTGGTAACCTAACAACAAAACTTTATGATAAACGTGATGATCTCGATTTTTCTATAATCAACTTTCCTTACTTATGTTGCAATATACCTTCATCACCTGCATATGGTGCTTTTGTCTCTCAGTTAATTCGATACGCAAGGGCATGCTCTTCGTATAAGGCGAGGCAAGCTACTGAGAAACAAGTTTATAAAACAGGACTATCAACAGTCTCGTTTGAAGTCATCTTTTTGTAAGTTCTATGGTCGATACAACGACCTCGTCAGCAAATACAATCTTCCACTGGGTCGCATGCTGACTGGCGTTTTTCATACTAATTGTTAGACCATAATTAATCACCTAATTGTGTACGGGTGTGACCGGTCAGCAGAGGATGCTCACTCCTCCATGGCACCTGATCCTACCTTTATTTTTTAAAGAGGTCCGTGTTCGCTCTGCTCCTCATTTGTAATTTTCATTTGGAATTTTGAATTTGAACACTGTTCGTTATCACCACATTTCATGTACTCAATTGGCGCAGAAGCACTTTATAACACTTTGTGATCGGAATGTTTTAGCTTCGCACGAACTCTCGCATACGTTGCACAATGTCTTTGGTTCTTTGCATGCGTTTTAGTGATCGCATCAAATCTCCTGAAAGTCCCTTTCACAATTGGCGCAGGAGCAGAAGCGAAAAAATATTCGTGCAGCCGAAAAATTTAGATTTGGATCGTAAACTGTTGCCGAAATTATCGCATATGATAAATCATTCATACGAAATTCGCACGATCTAAAGCAACCGTTATGCGATGCAAACGCATTAAATCTTGCGATATATCTTGCGTCTATATGCGACTTTGTTAAATGAAAGCGAATGTAGTATGATAATGCGATAGAATCGCGCGAGTGATCAGGTGATCAGAAGATTAAAGGTGTGCCAATGCGATTAAACGTGTGGCGCTCATGCGCTCATGCGTTCAATGGTACTCATGCTCGTGCGAGTCAGAGGGGGTATTTATACCGACTGTTTCTGATGCTGTTCAGTAGAAGTAGACTTATTTGAATACGAGAGAAGGTGCCACTCAAGAAAGAAAAAAACGGAACTGCATCGATCAATTGTGGTATGAACAAGAGATGCTTATACAGGGTATATATATTAGAAGCAAATCATCGCAAATTAAAGCTGATAAATCGTGCAACAATAGTAAACACGTTGCAAGATTACATGTGAAAAACGTTGAGCAGCAGTGTCATGGTCGCAAAACACAAGCGTAGACAGCTGCGATTCATCCTACGACCTGTAATAATCGTGCGTTGCATTGCGATAATTTGGATTTCATTCGGTCGCATCTGAATAGTAAGCATGTCGACTATTTTGAGGAGACTTATTGCGGCCACTAAAACCTATGCAACGAAAGTGATGTAAAGTGCTAGGGCGCCAATTGTGAAATATGATAAAATATTTTTATCAAATCACTATTGAGTTAGATTGCACATGTATAATTGAGTTAATTGATTTAATATAGCCTTCGAATCCTTGAAGACATACAAAACACTATTTAGAAAATAATAATTAAATTGAGCTTGATTTGAATCACTATGTATTGTGAGTATGTTGAAAATATAAAACTCCAAAAGATATAAGGACGGTTTAAATTTTTAAAAGTTATTTAGGAGTTATTATGGAAGTAAAAATAATTATTATTTTTTTTTACCGACAACATTATTAAACTCGATATTTAAAAAAACCCCGCACTACTCATTGTTTGAGTTGATGCTATGGTTTGTTTGCCAAATTATTTGGCAATTGCTAAACTTTTTATGTACTTTCTTTAAAAAATATTATTCATTTTTCATAATATTTTTGATTTCAACATTCACATAAACTTTATTGGTATTGCTTATCAATAAATAGACATTTAATAGTTGGAAAAAAGTTTTAAAACAGTGTAAGGAGTTGTATAATTTGACTTCAAAGCCTAGTTCCTCCGCATGAATTTGGGAAGGCAAGGGATCCAGGCTAACAAACGTTTATTTGAATCGGGATCGGGATTACATGGTATAAGCACTTGTTAAAGTTCAACTTTACTTTAAAAGGCTAGTATACTATCGAATCAAATTTTAAATCATTGTTGTAAACATGATTGAATAATTATGTGACTGTATACATGATTGAATAAAACTTTACTGTATGATAATTCAAATCTGAAGAAAATGCATCAAAATTTTACACAAAGCTGTCACTGCACAGTTAACAAAGTAATACGAGGCGTAATGTGTGCTAAAATAGTGAAATTCACCTGATGCCTAATGCTACACATGTTTACGTCACTAATATAATTCATAATTAGAATTATGAATTTTTAAAAATCTGAGGTAAAAGGGTCACAGTTATACATACAAATATAGAGGATATAAGCAATTTCCAGACTTGCTAATAATATTCATCATAACACTTGTAATTTGAGGTCTCCCCCGCACATGTCATAATATAAAAGCTGAGGATAAGAGTCAGCAGATTATTTGATAACCTTAAGGCTTCCACATTTCCGTCCTTTAACACAGCAAATTGTAAAATCATAGATCATTACCTTTTTAACATTTTGAAGGGCTATCAAAGTCTTCCAATTTCTCTTAGGACTTTCGACTCGCCTTGCACAACTTGTACTTTCGGTTTGCATAAGTTTAAACGGTAGATAACGTAAACAAAGCAAATCTACAATTCGGAAAAAATATCATAGTAATGTATTGTTAAATAGTGTTATATAAAGAGATTAATCTATTAATGTATATATATGTTCCAATGTTTGTATGTATAAAGTGTACTATTTCAGGTTTTTTTTGGAATACCGATTGATGAAAATACAAAGTAATAAATATTTTCTCGTTGCATTATTTTGAAATGGTTAAATGGATTTTATATCATTTATAATCAACATATACTTGTAAAAACATGCATATATATTTTAATAGAAAAAGAGATATGAAAGACATGGTAGAAAACATACATTGTATTACTGTAAACGTGCTACATTTGGCTGTGTATTCTATTTAGCGATTTTGGTGGAATGTGGCTTCCGCTAAATCAAGTACATCGCAATATGCCATGCATGTATGTATAGAATAGTCACATTTAGGAGTACGCTAATTCAAATCCACGCAAACTTGTTCAAAAACTAATTTTCGCCAAATATCGTACACACCAAATATAGTACGTTTTCAGAATAGTTAAAAAAAACCCTCAAATATGATGTATCGGACGGTTTTTGTTGTAAACTTTAATTGAATTACTCAGTAAAAGTAATATTTATCATTTTGACATTTCACGAAAATTAATAAGTATATCAGTAAACATGTTTGTCAAAATCTTATAAAGGCACTGAAGATTAAATAAACTGATTACTCAGTGTTAATATTATCTTTGTTTTGAAAACAAAAATCTAGTCTCCGAAATCATTAGAGATGATGATACAGTGCGTAATTGTTAAGCAATTAATATTAATCTGATAACATATTGATCCAATTTAATTCTTTATTCACTCAAAACCAGTACAATGGTATATAAGGTTCAACATAAATCATAAATTATATACAAATGAACAGAATCACACATTGTACATTTGCTTAAATGCTTGTCAATCTCCATCAACTTGTTTCTATTAGGAATCGTTGACTACAGGTTCGTAATATTATAAACGTGATCCGAAGATCTCTATGTAAAATCAACAAATACTTTCCAAATTGAAGTTTGTTTTAAAAATTCTAAAATTATTACATTTCGGTTAGCTATCCACTATACTTCTCAACTCGTATACAAATTGACTTGTTCTGCTAAATGCTTTTTAGCATTATTAATTTTTCCACTTCTTGATAAAGAAATACCCAAATAACAAAATGATTCCACGTTTTCAATAGTTACTCCGTTATACAAAAATTAACACTTGGGCATCGGACCTTTTGGAAAAATGAGAACATTTGTTTTGGTTATGTTTACATGGAGTTTCCATAATTCACACTAATTTGCAAACATATCTAATGACTTCTGTAAATCAGACGTAGTTTGCGTGTAATATAATTTAATTAGCACAATGTTATCAGGAGCCAAATAATGTCAATGATGATTAGTTTTAAAAAAGGCAATGCTCAACATATATAGATTCACCTGTAGTTTGCAGAAAAGTTTCTGTAACTGCACACTTCATATACATTGCCAGTCAAAAACTTTGAATATGTTGTCATTATGTGGCTATTAATAAACTGATAAATTAACTTAAAAATAGTTTTGTAACGTTGATCGTTGCTTGACGTTTAAAAATTTACAGCATATGTATTCAGTTTTCCGAATTTATGCCATGATATATGTGACCTTCTACCTTCTTCTTAAGGTTCGTTGGTATAAAATCGAACATTAAAATATCCGTTCTCGGTATATTACAAACCAGTAAATATTTAATCTACGATTGTAATTTTCATATGAATCCATAAATAATCACTGAAGTCAGCAATTGTCCATCATTGTACTGAAAGACAGGTAGCAATATCACGAAATGAACATTTATTACAAGTAATTTTTTTTGGATGAGCTAAAAGCTCAGGTGAGAGTTTTTTATACAGAATTTTATGAGTGTTTTGTACATTTCATCTGTTTTACAGTCATATACATTTTATTCTAAAATTCTTTTTAACAGAGGCTTTTGCCATATGCATCTACAGTGTATATATAAGCTTTTTTAAATTTGTAATCCAATAAAAATCACTGTTTATTTTCGAGTACATAAAACATACCGTTCTCACTCAAGGATTATTGCCTAGTTTGATTAACCTTTCTGTTTTGAGTATTATGCTTATCGGTCTTTAAAATTTCTTCTACCATGTCTACTTTTATATTTTAAAATGACTAAATTTAAAATTGGTATTTCTTTATCAGCAACCAACAATTTGTGTTATGTATATTTAAGAAATGAACTCACTGTCTACCAAAGTTATACGAGTATTATAACCTTGGTTGGGACAGTTTACGCTTTATAATCCACGAAGCGGATTATAACAAAGCGTTAATTGCTCCAACCCAGGTTATACTCTTATAACTTGGGTAGACATTGAGTTCATTTCTTATAATTTAATTTTCTGAAATTTGCGGTACAAATTGAGTGCGTTTTACTTTTAAAAATGATATTTATCTATTCAAAATTCAAATGTAACGTCAAGCAGATTAGTACGTTTTTGACGTTGGTTCATTGTGACGTGTCTTGGGACGTGCAAACCAGGTTAAACAAATTTAACTAAAAAAAAAAAATTATCCAATCAAATGCCGCGTTATAACCAGAATTAAATATGTATTTAAATCAAATTAGTATCATTCAATTAAAACACACAGGTGGAGAAACTGTACAAGATTTATATGATTGAAAGGAATGTATACTGTATTACAGCTATTTAAAAATCTATATGCAAAATAACTATGAATATACCAACGCAAATCATCAATTAATAAATGCTTGTAAGTAACCGAAATTTCCTCTGTAGCTACATAAATTCAATATGCTTCATGCAATGGCGAAATCCAATATTTTATTTAGTTTTTTTTTCACTAGTCTGGCTTTGAACAGTTTCTCTATTTTCACTTCGAAATATACATATGTATTAATTTCCCATACTAATAAAATGTAATGATGTAACTGTAATGATGGGTGATATTGTAGTTGATTACACAGCTATACAGTATAGTGTATAATGATCGATATATTGTATAATTTCCCAAAACGTTTGCATGTATTTGTTAACAAACAATGCCTCTAGAAATCTATTTCTTTATCACTTGTGAACCGCGGTTTATCTGTCGCTTTCTCGACACTTCCAGTTACTTCAAAATAATCAATATTTTCGCCTTTGCCGTGGTTTACGGAACATTCGGTTCATTGATTAGATTGTTTACTATCTGAAACATCAACCAGTTTATTACCACTGTAGGAAGTAATAGTGCATTGAGCATCAATAAACCAGTTGTCATCGGTATCATCGTCACTCGAATAACTCGACTCTTCTTCAGCTTTTTCTGCTTTGCTGCATTCAACAAAACCTTTAACCAACAGTGGCCTATCTTTATATAGAAAAAAAACCCCTGACTATACCACGAATGAACGAATTTTTTCAGCTGTCGAGTATAATTGCATATTATTCGAATCGAAAGCCGAGTTTATTTGGTAATCGGCTTCCATGTAGATTGGAGGATCTTAAATTCGCATCATTCAGCAAATCTCCACACATTTTTCAATGTATTCAATGCAAGATTCACAAATCTTCTGCTTGATATGTTATTTAGATTTTCTTTTAGCTTTAATATACTACAACGGTGAGAGAAAAAAAACCGTCATTATTAACTTAGAATAGGAAATACATTTCAAACTACGGAATTTCATTAATATTCGTATATTCGTGGAATATGTTAAATGACATTTTTAATTAAAGGTCGAGGCCAGTTTGAATCCGATTTAGGCTAATTTCAATATATTTTTCTAAATTAGAACAAAAGAACAAAGGATAAGTCAGCAAAGGAATGCTAAAAAGTTATAATTTTATAAATAACACCACATAAGATAATTAAAGTAAATTAAAAATGTATATTCCGATTTTTTTTTTAACTAGGCTAAAAACACAACAGCTTTTCACTGATTTATTTTGACCAGAAAAATGGGTCCGTTGCAGTCGTTCACAATGAGGTTTACTTTAAACTGTATCATACTGAACGTTAACACAAAACGCATTAAATGTTGTCGGCGACGTCTACGGACCAATTTTCCTGTGCAAAAAAACTAGGAGAAAACAGGTCATCTTTCACAGGTCGGGTAAACAACATTATATGGAAAGCACTATCTAACCTTAACAATATTTACGTCACACAGATTATCTAATCCTGTGAATAAGTCGCAAAGCATGAGGGTCTAATACGTGTTTACAATTGAACAGACAAAAGTAGTTTTTTTTTCGGTTTTATTCTTAATATTTAATTGCTTGCCGGAAAATTTGTACTTTAAAAGTTCAAAAAGGAAAGATTAAGAACCATATACTTTGTTCAAGCTCACATTGAAAAATACTGTGGTTTTACTTTATCAATTGTTTCGTTCAAATATATTTTGATAAAAAACCGCATAATTGTTTATTGGTGACTTAATCATTGTACACCAGAAATAAATAAAGGTAATAGTAGATTTTTAATATACTTAAACAGCCACGGAAATAGAAATGCCCACATATGATATCATGTTTGTAAAAAATGCATTGACCAGTTCATTTGATGTTAGTACTCTCCTGGTTTGAAAAAAGTGCGTAAAAACTTGATAATTTCATCGCGACCGAGTAACACGGCGAGGCATGATGTACGTCCACATAGGTGACACCTCAACAGCGAAATACTTTGAACTGTTAAGGTCTGTGGGTTATATAGGGGTTGCAGGAAGAGCGGATCTGAAAGAGAAATATGGCAGACAGTGCCCATTCACGAGCGGTATTCAGCTTTAATGATGATACAAATCGTAGCATTAATATTGCAGTACCCGAAAAGAATATTTTTATACATTTGTTTCCATAAAATCACAAAAATCCTTACAAATAAAGATATATAGCAGGTTCCAGTAAATGTTCTACCACGCCTTTTTCTTTACTCTTTACTAAAATTCTTACAGTAGTGAAAGAGAAACTTCAAGATTGCTGTATAACAATATACTCCAAATGCGGTGTAAATCAGATGTGGATACTTAAAATCTCTAAAGAATTATTCAAAACTCTGAGGTCACAAAATCTTACCAAAATCAATAGCATCAAAACGTACGATTTTTCAACGCTTTATACAACTATTCCCTATGACAAATTAAAATCTAGGCTTTTTGATATCTTCGACAATTGTTTCTTTAATAAAAATGGAAATCGTAAGTTTTCTCACCTTGTCACTGGAAATCTAAACAATTATTTTGTAAAAACCAATCTGATTGCATACACAAGTACTCTAGAGTTGACATAAAAAAGATGCTTGAATTTCTGATAGACAACATCTATGTGGTTTTTGGAAACCATGTCTTCCAACAATCAATCGGAATTCCCATGGGCACAAATTGTGCTCCTCTATTGGCTGATTAATTTTTATATTCTTATGAAACAGAATTCATTCAAAAGCTTGTGCAAGAAAAGAATAAAGCTCTTGTCGTGGCCTTCAACTGTCATTTATATATGATATATTGATGATGTTTTATCCATTAACAACTGTTACTTTCACTCTTATGTTAACCCAATATATCCCAGTGAGCTTGAAATAAAAGATACCACAGATTCCAAAACATCTGTTTCATGTTTGGATATCTTACTAGAAAAAAATGTTAATGGTAACCTAACAACAAAATTATATGATAAACGTGATGATTTTAATTTTTCCATCGTCAACTTCCCTTACTTATGTAGCAATATACCATCATCACCTGCTTATGGGGTTTATGTCTCTCAGCTTATTCGTTATGCAAGAGCATGCTCTACATACGAACAATTTATCGAACGACGCAAGCTACTTACAAAGTTGTTGGATAAGAATATCAAGAACCTCGATTAAAATCATCTTTACGCACGTTCTATGGACGAAACAATGACCTTGTCAGCAAGTACAATGTTTCATCAGGACACATGCTGACTGACGTTTTTTATACGTGTTAGACCATTATTTATACACCAGACTGACTACGGTTTCTTCCGTTTTTCAATGTTGACAATGAGCACACGGCGGGTGCGACCAGTCGATAGGGGATGCATACTCCACCTAGGCACCTGATCCCTCTATCTTTTTAAGGGGTCCGTGTTGCTCTTCCATAAATTCGTATTTCCCTTTATGGATTAATGAGCTGGTTGACAGTTTGTTATTGTCATTTTTCATTCTATACAAATTTGTGAACTTTTACAGAAACCCCAGTATTAAAGTTTTAGAGGAGAGGTTGGTTAATACATTGAACAATCAAAAATATTTATTTTTCTTACCAAACTATGAATCCCTGTTGTAGAGCAGTTTACCCCATAGTAGCCCCCCCCCCCGGAAAACCTGCTATATAAAAGCATTTACCTGGGGGACAAAGCTACTATATAGTAGTTTTTCCCAATAGAAGGGTTTCTCCTTCGAATTCATGTTTTTTGGTTCAGGTTTTATAAAATTAAAATATTATAGGAAACCAAGTAAGGATGAAAATCAACGTTTAACACCCCCAGGTTGCATAAAGGTTTTCCGATCCTCAGCCTCAAAACATTTTCATCATAAAAATGTAATTTATCCTTCAAACTTTATAAATGAAATGAAATAAATACTGTTTGTCACAATTTTTGTTAAAATGCTAACTAACAGAACACATATACAAACAATATTAACATGAAATAAACTGATTCCCTAAATATCCGCCAAAATATATATATAAGCAGAATAAATAACCCGACTTTGGCTGAAAACACTTATTAACACTAAGTCTAGACAATGTTTTTTGGTAAGTTGTATTCTGAATAAAATAAACAAATTCACCCGCAACAGGTACATGTATAGTCCGAAATATCTGACGTTTTCCTTGCTTTTTTAACGATTTTAATATTTTACATGCCAGGATAACGTCAGAATCGGCGCCATTACGAAAACTGGAAATTCGCCGCCTTTTGACAAGTCTATCATAATTTGAGAAAAAGTTTGAGACTTTTAAATAATTTCATTACATGTTGAATCGTGAATGGATAAAAATAGCGTTTTATCAGTGCAAAAAGGTTAAAATATCAATTAGGTGAAGAAATTATAACATTTTTCTTTATCATGATTTTAATTTCATTTATTTTAAATAGTATTTGTATTTGATGCCATGGTGCATGGTGAAAAACGTGCAATCTGCACTTTCAGTGCAGAAAGGTCATATTAAATACACTGTATCGCCGAATAAAGAATATAGACCCCAAAATTTCATTTTGAATTATGGTTAAGCTATGTGTGTAGATTTTTAAAAAATTCTTTAGAAAAAAAAACTAAAAGACTTTTGATCGCAGGATCCAATATCCTTAAATAACACATTATATTCAACCGTTGGGCTACCATACTTTATATTTATCTGAAACAAAAATATCTTAGAACACTTAGCAAAAGACATTATATATATATATATATATATATATATATATATATATATATATATATATATACTTCACATTTACTGCTGTTCTTTCTCTACACGGTGTATCGTACTTTTATTACACAGGAATTCTTTTCAAACACTCCACACAGGATTTCATATCATACAGACTTAGACATAGGCCACATAGGTCCTTAGACGTTTTGACAAACACCATGACGGTTCTTACTGAAGTAAACACCTTCTCTCATCAACGACCTGGCAGGAACTAACACGTGTACGAAACCGGTCTAACAGTCAATGACTAGCTGACTGTAGCACTGTATGGAGCACGGTTAATCACAAAATTTTTAAAAACTAATAACACTTTAATTCAACATATCTATAAATCATATTTACAATTTACATACCGTGTATATTTCCCTTAACTAATGTTTGCATTGGAAATCTGCGACATTTAATTAACTATAAATGCACTTTGCTAATTCATGCGCCATGAGCACAAATTTAACGTCACCACGTGTTTTGAGTATATATATATATATATATATATATAACCGAATGTTATCACATAGGTGTAAACGAAACCGTCTGACGTGTCATTTAGGTGCCAACGGGATTTAGGGCGAAAAAACGGTTTGCACCTAAATCCGATCGAGTTTTTTAAATCGCTCTAACTCGGCGAATCGCTAACAGACACCAGGTAAACTTTAATCACGAAAAGAGGGTTCTCTCAGACGTTGAATTTAAGTTTTGAAATAATTATTTGATACATTATAACTGAAATACAGTAAAGTTTTTGAGGGTACCCATTCCGGGACTATATATATCCTGCCGAGCGATTCCGTCTGAGATGTCATTTACGTGCAAACGTCGGTTTTTTGAAGATTTCTTTCTAAAATGTGATACATATGTCAACAAAAAGCTCAGAGCATCTTGCTAATATAATGACTTATTTTTTTGCGTTACTGCGCTATGGATATGTATCTAATTTTAAAAAGATATCGCTTTTGATAGAAATTCGAGTGCTCTTTTTTAGCTGTGTTGTTTTTATATGTAATTTTGAGCTTCTACGCATGCTTGACCCAATATTGTTAGCGAGGAGGAAAAAGAAATGGCGATCGAAATGTTCGGCTAAGTATGGTTTTATTGATCTGTACACGATTTCGGAAAGTTACAAAGATGTGTTAGTGAAGAAAGTGAATACAAGTGAGCTGTATTTTTTGATAAACGGATTGTGTTTTTGTAGATTTAGAATCTTTGTTGGACTAAACGAAAAAGTCGTGTGTGACTATGTATATAGTAAGTAAATTTGCTCATTGTTTGTCAACATTAAAAAGATGTATAGATAAAAGATATGGGTGCTTTGAATATTTTAAAAACTACTCCGCAATATCTGAACAAATTGAACCAAGCCGGTTTTAAAACACAAAAAGATGTGAATAGTACGTACGTACTCTTATCTCTGTTTGATTTTTTGGTTAAATTCTCTTAAAAGATTATCTCAGCCCATGTATTTCTTAAATTTTAAAGATAAATACAAAATAATCAAAATTGTTGTTGTAATGCTACCTACGTCTATATCCTTTTATATAAAAGACGTATTAATATAATAAATGTAATTAGATTTATTAAAATATCTCGTGCATTGGCACGACATAGTTTATAAAGATACAGATTTTAATACAAACTACATTGTTTCATCTAATTAATATCAGTACAGATACAGTGATTAATTTCTTGATCAATTCTAAAGAGCTTTGTTTACATTTTACAGCCAATGTTAAGTTATCTTCTCTCAGTGGCTGTGTTACTGATAGCGGAGAAAAACCAGATGTCCTTTAACATGTGGAAAACACAGACAATGAGAGTTTGGAAATGCCTTCTAAATTTATTTCAATTAGTAATTTGAACTGATGTTTTAGGAACGCACAATAAACATTCAAGGTACATGAAGTGTTTTATTTTGACTTTTATCGTTTGTGGTAGACATAATATACAAGGAGAGGAACTTGTAAGTTGTCAGAACTTGTTTCTGATCCTTTTGTTTAATCAATAAAATATGTTCAAAACATAATATACATAAAGTCTCGCTTTGCTTTAAATTTCTCTGATGGTTAAGTTCCTTCTCATTTCAAATCCAGGTAGCTTAATGAAAAGCAACCATAATTTTTATGGGATATCTAGGTTCAAATCCTAGTCTGGATTGTATGAACGAGAGACTTAACATCAAGTAATTATTTCTTCAGCATTGACAAAATTGACTATAAGTGAACTCTAGATCTGGTATTAATTGCTCACAATCTCGCACAACTCGATCACCTGTTGTAATGGCTGCGAATTGTCGTTCAAGCCTCATTTATTTGTTTACATGAAATATTTGTAAGCTAATTATTCAATGAACTGTTTGATTACATTATGTTCATGGTCAGTCATTAAATTTACATTTAATCTGTTACGTTAAAACATGCAATCAATAGTTCATAATATATTTCGACACATCCTCTCTCTCTCTCTCTCTCTCTCTCTCTCTCTCTCTCTCTCTCTCTCTCTCTCTCTCTTTGTTTACATTCCAACGTCTGTACTACATAACCCGTGAGTTATCTTCTCTTTGAACTACGGATAGAGTATTAGTGAAATAACAAAAAACATTATAATTCCGGAAACGTCCGTCAATGTGTTTTACTGTGTATTTTATTTCACAAAATGAAAAGTAATCAAACTATTTAACAAGAAACATTATTTTGTTTTAAACCAATCAAATTTTAAAAAAGGGTTAATATATAGTACGTTTGACATTTAATACCATTTAAGTAAAATTCATTTAATTAGATCGCACTTGGTTGTCAGCACCATTCGTAGACTTTGTATACACTTTGTCTACACGCCGTCATTATTATAAAAATATTAAGACAACTCCCCCGATTAAACAAAACAAAGTTTCATAACTTTATCTTTGGTGTTATATAGTCTTAACAATTCCCATATTGCTCGAACTCTTTCGATTAAATCCACAAAAATTATTTTAATTCTCTCTCTCTCTCTCTCTCTCTCTCTCTCTCTCTCTCTCTCTCTCGTTTGTTTACATTCCAACGCATGTACTACATAACCCTAACGAGTTACCTCCTCTTTGACCAACGGAAAAATAAAATAGAAGTATATTGTGAAAAACTAATCCAGTCATAAAAAACTTAATTAAGGAAAACGAAATATCTTTATTTAACATACTTACATACTTTAAATGATAACGTTTAATGGATTTTATTTTAAGGTTTTCATTCTTATAGTTACATGTTTTATTTGTCATTTACTTAAAAATGACATTAAATTTCCATAGAAAATAAAAAGATTTTTCCAAACTAACATTTTGGTACCATGTTGTACCCCTAACACCTCCATCCCCGCATAGTCTTTCCAACAAAAAAATGGACCTGGAGTTGAATATCCCTAATGCGGAAAAAGGCGCCCTAGCATATTATTTCCATCACTGCACAAAATGAAACATTACATCTAGCCCCCCCCCCCCGCCCCTCCCGGGCGGTATAAGTTCCCTTTCCTGTATCCGGATTACATTACCAGAATCCTCCGTCAAACAGTATGTTTGATTTTTTTAAAATGAAAAAAATTGTTAAATTGTAAAATGAAAACTTGTATTAAGTAAGTAAGTGAATAACCAATAACTAATAATCAAACTATTTAACATGAATTATGGATTCTTTTCATTAATATATTTAAAAAAAACAACCGTAAGTGTGATTATACATCTATCATATAAGAAATCTCTTTAATTTTAGCTCATCGTGGTGTTAATTCTTTTTTCATTTCATGTATAATCTTAAAAGCATAAAAATGGTACAAGAGGTACAAGACATATAAGCATATTTACATATATATAACCAGTCCGGATAAGCAGACCGAGCTCGCTCAATTTGCTTGTGGAGTACAAACCTCATAAATTTTAGTCATGAAAATGCAAAGGTTTTTTAATACACAGCTAGTATTCGACAATACACTACAGAACATTAGAGTATTCGGCTGGACTTGATATTTTCTTGCAATTTTTTTTTTGAATCAAAGAAAATACGATACATTCTAATAGATAAATAAACCTGTCTCCTATTGATTATTATTCTACAATCTATAACTCTTTTGTGACGTTGTAAATTATTTTAGCGACCAACCTCTATAGGTAGACGACGGTTGCTTGTTCTAAACACAAAAATATTACTAAAGAAATTAAAATGGGTGAATAAGAATGCCCATTTGGTTTAGTCGTAAATGCAATTTCAGATATTTTTTTCTAATTAATTATAAATGTATTTGATACATGTAATGTTATAATACAAGTTTACAAAAGGACAATTTCTAACTATATTCAGTTTTGAATATTTTAACAACCGATAAGAAAACAACCTCAAACTGTTGGTGGTATCGAACCCACAACCTACAAAGCCTAGTTCTACAAGTTTACCTCTTGTCTGGTGCCCACACCAAAAAGCTATTTCAGTCACAACAAATTACATTGTGTAAACTTTGGCCTTATTTTCGGACTTATTTTAAGCAAGTAAGTAAATAAGTGAATAAACTATTATAGTGACATGTGCTATAACAAATTAGATATATGTAATACAAGATATTGAAACACCCGGCCCATTGGGCCTTTCTTTTACCGCAGATACAATAAATGCATATATAATTTTATGCACAAAGTACGCATTGCGTTTTTTTATACAATAAAGATTGTATGTACAGGTATGTTTCAAGTAAGTATTTTATGTGTGTCTATAGGAAATTATAAAAATGTGAAAATGATACAGTCTAATTTAAACATTACTTAAAATGTTGGATTGTATCCGATGTTTTTAAATAATGCCGTTCAAACATTATAACACTTAGTACAATTCGATAAAAAACGACACTCGTCTTCTACATGTGTATTTCATTAACTAAACAAAAATTCATACACATGTAATCTTACATCGAGATAGAGATTCCTACTTATATCGTCCCGCTTCAATTCTAATTGGGAGTATCCCAATTTCCCATGTATTATTTTTCTTAAACGTTCAATTTTTTCGATTCAAAATAATATTTTCATTGTACAGGGGGTCATCTCTCCATGTTTTATTGATTGAAATCGGTTTAATTTCCATTATACCTTATTAAGACTATGACAAATACGAAGCTCATACCCACTCTATAAATCAAAAGTCATTAAAGTTCCAAATAATGCCTTTATTTTGAGGGTTTGATAACGCTAATTAAAAGCAAAATATTCCAAGTATTTAACGTATTTAAGGGTTACAAATCGATGTTATGTTATATATACAAAACCCAGATTTTGTTGATATTTAAATTTTGCAGTATCTTATCCGTCTTCATATACATGTAGGTATTGTACACCCCTTATACATCTATCTTCTTTCTACGTAATGAATTTGAGCATATTTTTTTTATTAATTGTCAGCACTATTCGTCAAGTAGTATATACTGTACTAATTTTTGCTTTGGAAAAAACAAGTCGTTTTTACATGTATCAATATGACTCCCTCGTAAGACAAACTACATTTTCAGAACCTTATTTATGGTTTATGCTGTTATAATTGTAAAAACTCTCTTACTGTTTGAACTACAAGACCTTTAATGATCTATCCTCTCTTTGATCTATGGGAATTTTAAGCGATAAAACGTTGACAAATAATGTGCGATTATTCTTAACAAATCAGGATATAAGAGCATCCTATCATTTAATTCTTTTTCTTTCAACAAACTTTTACTGCTGTCACTAAGAATTTTCAAAAAATCATCGTATAAATAAACATGATTATATAATGACATTGTAGAAATTTATATATAATACAGTGAAAATTCCATCAACAACAATAGTACATGTATTTGTGATTAACATGAACGGTTTGAAATACAAGAGGTACTAGGTGTAATAACATACCGGTAGATCACAAACACATGAATGCAGGTTCTTTTCTCGGCATTACATACGAGACCCATTCACAATTTACGTTAATCTATTTTAACGGACGATGTACGGAGCGAGACAAAAACTTATCTGTAACATGGCTTAAAAAGCTGACTTAAATATATCAGAAGTACCAGCAATTGTCCGCAAATTAAGCATATTTTAATGATATTTAAATGCAGTGGGTAGCATGCATAAGTAAATCCTCTGCAAACTCGGTTAAACTGTCCGTTTGAATAAATGCAAATTTATTTTAACTTTTAGAAATGTTTTCTAGCATTATGATTATATTTCTAATTTGGTAACGATCTAAAACTATCAATGATTTGAATTGTTTTTTTTTTACAAAAATACAATTGTTAAATAATTTGAAATAATCCATCAAGTACGACTTCTCTTGATTCCAGAATCAAATATTCTTTATACTTAATCCATTTTTTAAGGTATGATCTTTTAGTCAACACAAAGCGTACGTTCTAAGGTTTTTATGATATTGTTTCTAAACAAAAATGTGAAAGGGACAAGCTCAGTTATAAGAAAAATATCAAAATGAATATTCAAACAAAATACTTTTGGGGCATATTATTTTGGATTTACAGTAAGATATTGAATATTTATAACAGACGGGAAATTTGATGACCATTAAGCTATTATAAACATTTTCCTCACAAGCATATGTACGTTATTACCTCATTACCATTCCTTTCATTGCGATTCTGTAGAAGTAAAATATTATCTACATTTTGTACAACTTCATTACGTGAACAATTCTTTAATTAAGAAAAAAATTTCGATCGGCAATATAAAATCATAACAATCAAAAAACACCCGCCGTCTATGACTCCTGACCGACTTATTTTAAACATAATTTATATTGAATACATTCAATTAGCAATAAGGATTGGAATACAGGCACGCCCAGTATATAACGAAAGTCAAGTTACAGCTAAGTATACGTATACCGTCAAGATTTGTTAAAAATATTTTCAAAGTCTGCTCTTCCAAAAAACAAACTTAAAGAACATACTGTATTGTAAACTTGACTTTTTTTATCTTTATTACTTCTACTGTACATATGTGATCCTTGACTGTTATTTTGTGTACATTTGTATATACTTATTTTGAACCTCAAATACCAGTGAACTGGTCTTGAGTGAATAAAGAATTGAATTGAATTAAAAATTGGTTATAGTTTTATCAAAGCACTAAAAAAATCCGTAATTATTGGGCATGTATTACGGTATTTAGTTGTTATCAGTGCATTTGCTATAACTACCCGTTATCCATCTGCGCGTGCGATCAGATAATCTAAAAAAAATTATAAAAATTGTCAAAATGCAAATGGTGGTAACTAATAAATGTATGATTTTTCTGAAGTTTCCAATTTATAGAAGTAAACTGGAAAAGGTCTTAATGATACGTGTATTCTAGTATTTTGTTTTTTACTTTCAAATTGTATGTGGATATAACTCTTTTCAATATAACATAAATAGTCGCCATGTTAAGTTTGTTACTAAGACATCGATTTACCTGCCTCATAAAGTTAAGATATAACTTAGGAATTTCATAAGATACGACTGGAATAGTAATGAATGTAGGAAAAAGTTCTTTTCTAAGATATATCTTAGTTCTAGGTATGCTTTGTGAAACGGGCCCCTGGAGCCCGTTTCACAAAGATTTTCTAAGATGTTTCCTAAGATAGAACAGTTATAACTTAGGATGTTCCTAAGATTTGTCAAAGCTGTTTTATAAAACCTTCTTAGCATTGATTTATTTTAAGACTTATTGCACGCCATGCTTATATTATATTGTTAACACATCAAGTTAATTCTTTTTAATATGACACAATAATAAACGTTTTATGTGAATGTGAAAATTCATAACTTCATCCACCCGTATACACCTTAGAAAAGTAAAATAAATAGATAGACGTGAAGTGTCTATCTGGTATAATATTTAACATTCGCATGCATACATGAGAAGAAATATATCCATCATATATCTGTATATTCTTTGAAAAGTTTTATTTTGATTTGAGAGAGAATGCATTGATACTAATTTTTTTTTTTTTGCTACAAATCTCTTTCTTCCTTGGATTCATATGACCGCCTGAACCAATTAAAATTAGAATTTCTGTTCGTTTTTATAAATGATCGAGTGCATTTTTTTGGGTCTAATTGGTCCATTTCAATAATATGTTAACATGTACAAATATGTTCTTATTTCTAAATTAAGACTGCACTGTTAAAGGGGCATGGTCACGATTGTGGTCAAAATTATTTTTTCGATTTTAATGTTTACAATGATTCAGTAGGGGATTTTTGATAATCTACCAAAGTTTGAGTGTCATTCGTTGAGTTATAAGCGAGTTACAGAGCTTACAATTCTTTGTTATGTAAACAAAACTTTTGTTTACATTTTGAATATTGAAGAGAAAATTTCTATTTGAGACCTAAAATGAATGTGTTAAATGTTAGGAACTGTTTATTTATGCTTAAAATAATAAGAAGATAGACAAATCAGCTTGAAAAAAGATTTTTACTGGTAAATTGAGCATATGTAAACAAAAACAGGGCACGAGCCTTGTTTACATGATAAAGAATTGTGAGCCCTGTATCTTGCTTATAACTCAAGGACTGACTCTCAAATTTCAGTTGATAATTAGAAATGCATACGCATTGTTAATAATAAAAACAGAAAAATATAATTTAACCAAAATCGTGACCATGCCCCTTTAAATGAGGAATCCGAATTTTACTATTCAAGTTTAGTCCAAATAGAATACAACAGTTACATGCAGTGACAAGTTAGACTTATGAACATTGCAAATAAATGCACTTCAGCTGATAGAAGAATAAAGAATGGGATGTGAAAGGCAAATTCTGAACGAAGCAGCATTCCCATGGAGGATTTAGCATCGACATTCTCAAATGAACGGAACAAGGAGTTTTTTAAAAGAGAGTTCCATCCCTAATCCCTAATTTACATCCCGGCCATCCAATACCTCATGTCCAAAACAAAATTAATAAAACATCCCATCCCATCCCATCCACCCCCAAAGAAAACACCCATACAATTTCTCACAAATAAAAGCTTATAAATATCGTGGAAGAATATGATAAATTATTCACAAAGTCTGCGACTCACTATTAAGTATTTAGTATTCATTCCTGTTTTACCAAACTACGTGAGGGATTAATGATTCTCAGACATTTTATACTTTTAATTATATCAATGCACTAAGTTATAGTATGCAACTGTACCCCATTCCTCATCTGCGCGTGGGACAAGATAATCACAAAAATTGTAAATAATAATCATCCGTATGCAAATGGTAATAACTAATAAATAAAGGTGTCTTAAGCCAATTACCTGAGTATACATCATAGAGTCAAACATAAGAAATGTACAGTATATATAACGGGTATTCTGTTAGTTTTAAAATTTAAGTGAAGAAAATTAAATGAAATATACATGCAGTATTATTTGTGTAACTTTACTGTGCATAAAATTCATTACAGTCACCATGTTAAGTTTGTTCTTAAGACATCCATTTACCTGTCTTAAAATTAAGATATAACTTAACTTATGTTTTGTGAAACGGGCTGAACCCAAGTAAAAGGGTGAGACAAAATCGGCGATTAAGAAAATGAATAATCGATGTCATTGGCACATTCATCGATAATTTAATTGAGCATATTTTTGATAGACATTCATAATACCATATACATGTATATGCAGATGCATATATATTGAAATAAATTGTTGGTGACTTCGGCATCACTTTATTAATACCAGATACATGTACATGCTGGATAGAACACGGAAAATCCCACATTTTTATTATGCATATAAAATAAAGAATTTTTTTTCAATAGAGGAAATTAATGACTGTGGGTTGTGTCCTTTGAAGGTAATGCATTTCATATTTTTGTTCAAAGCTCCTTCTGTACAAATGGACTGTATTGGGATTGATAAATCAACATATTGGTTTTTTATCAGTCTCTGAGTGAATGTTTTGATGAAATGAAAAATATGCGCAATTAATGAATTCTGAAAATAAGAAAACGTAAGAAAAAGATCATTTAAAAACTGGGGAGTAAACCTATTGTGACAAGATTCGGTGTACACTCAACTTTTTTATAATTGAATGTACTTAATCAAAATGAATTTGTAAATCTTATTACTTATGTTGATATTGTACGTTTCACAGAATCCAAAATAGATGACTCTGATGCTATCCAAAGACCTAGTTTTTGTAACTTATATGAAAATTACATGTAGATGCATACTTTCGAACATTTGATCGGGAGGGATAATTGAAGCTTTCGAAGATATTGTAAAAACATATTGATATGTGGATAAAGTAAAACAGGGTTTTGTTTTTAACATTTTTTTTTAATATTGGCAAATATGTAATCTGTGGAGTGGCCAGTAAATATGCTGTAAATATGCCATTGATACTTCCATGCATATGAGTTTCTTATTTTTTCTCCAATTACTTTTGTTTTATGAAAGATTTGCATAATGATATTTAAGAATCATTTAAGTAAGTTATATGCATACTATATAAAACAAATTTTGAATGTGAACGATACATTTTATTGTTGTTCCGTATTTGAAGAAAAAATACTAGTTAAATTTCGAACTACAAATCATCACCTTTCTGTTGATATATTAATCTGTGGCCATGTTCATGAAAGTATCTCAAGATCTATCTTAAGACATGTCCTAGGATATGTCTTAAGACATATCTTATGACCACTTTAAGACATATCTAAGATGTAAACCGAAGCTATCTTAGACGTATCCTAAACCAAGATATCTTAGATTGACCAAATTTCAGTTTAAACAATAAAATATCGAACAAAATATAATGTGAAAATGTATTTGAATATTGTGAATGTACATGTATATCATATTAAAACATACTTGAATATTACATGTAAAAAAAGCAATTGCATTTTCAACGATTTCTAATGTGTTATTTGATTCACCCATGACGATTATTTACTTTATTTGCTCGATTTTGTATCGCCTATTACATGTTTATACGTTTAGTGATATAACCGCCGGATTTGTACCGTTTTGGGTATTTTCCGTATCGGGCGATTACTAGGGAATCAGCTCAAAACTCGCTGTATGGTGGGAAACTATCACCGCGCAAAATTTACTTTTATTAATAACTTTATTTTGGACTTTGCTGTTTAAATTCAACATCTGTTTAAAAAATATCGAACTCATGTAACTCCAGGGGTGATAGGGGGTCGGGATTATCAAAACAGAGGAATAGGAATCGTCTCTGCGTAGTAATGGTAGTAGATACTTTCGGTTCTTCACGTGAATCTGATATGTTAAAACTGTACTGGTTTGGTGCATAACCTATCCAGGCAAATGTAGACAATGGTATGTACATGCATATACATACGAATACATGCCATAATATTCATGTTTTCATCAAATTTAAATTGCGTGTATTTTTTTCTCACACAATAAGATTATTTGGATCTATCAGTGATATTTTCGATCAGATACATAAATAATTCGCCGTATGTTATTTTCTTGATAAAATGCAAATTACATGTAAATATTAGACGGGAAATTTTAAAAGAAATTAGAAAACATATTTTTTTACTCAATGTATGTAAGCCGTGCGTGGATTGGGGGGGTGTTGAATTCAAACTAAATAAAATCACATAGTATAGTAAAGTAACTGAAAAGAGTCCTCGAAACCCCGTTCCCGACGAGCAAATTTAAGTATTATACACACAGTTAAATATATCATAACCATTTCTATTGTTTTGGGCTGTATTAAGGAAAGACAAGTAAGCGATTAGAATTTCTTCTTAAAATTATAATCGGTTATGTTATATTTTCCTCCCCCGCTGTAAAAATTTTCGCAAATAATCCATTCATATATTCATTCATTTATTGTATTTATTGTATTGTAGACTCAAATAAATCTATCGAAAAAATGTATTAGTGGGTATATTCAGTTAATCCATCAATGCTTCCGATAACATTCAAATACATTTACATGTGCATCTAGAAATTCTAGATCTATTGGTTGTGTGCTTTCTTTATTTCTCAAAGTACTATGACATTGTGTATCAGTTCCTTTCATTTTAAGAAGTGCTGGTTCACGACCTCTCTGTTTACTGTTGAGTTTATTGAGGATAAGATAATTGTTGGAATGTCTAAAAGTAAGGATGACTTTTAATAGGTGTCGTAAGTTGGGACGGCTTCGAGAAACTCTCTTATGACTAAGATGTGTTCTAAGATAAATCTGAGACATATTTTACTCTTAAGATTGCTTCATGAACATGTCCCCTTGGAGTAGTGTTCAGAGAAGTAAATGTTATTGTAACTTATGTACTTGTAACAGATTTGGCAATGAATTACATTTTTTTTTTACAGTACAAATCTCTATGTAATTAATAGTGGCAGTTTTTAGCTATAGAAGACTGTGGCCATGTTCATGAAAGTATCTAAAGATCTATCTTAAGATATGTCCTAGGATATGTCTTAAGACATATCTTATGACCACTCTAAGACATATCTTAAGATGTAAACCAAAGCTATCTTAGACGTATCCTAAATTAAGATATCTTAGATTGACCAACTTTCCTTTTAAACAATAAAATATCAACAAAATATGACGTGAAAAAGTATTTGAGTATTGTGAATTTATATCATAAACAAATTTGAACATTAAGCAATTAAATTTTCAAAGATTTCTAATGCGTTATTTGATTCACTGATGACGATTATTCATTTTATTTGCTCGATTTTGTATCACCCATTACATTTTTATACGTTTAGTAAAATGCATGCCTTAAAATACTTTATTTTATATAAATTCATCGCCCATGCATTTTAAATATCAGTAAGCTTTAGTCACCTTACTAATGAAAAAATGACAATAACAAACCGTCAATCCATAAAACGAAATACAAATTCAAAGCAGAGCAACACGGACCTCCAAGATAGAGGTAGGATCAGGTGCCTAGGAGGAGTGAGCATCCTCTGCTGACCGGTCACACCCGCCGTGTGCTCTTTGTCTTAATCGGGAAAATAAAAACCGCAAAAGTCCGTAGACAATTAGGTAATTAATTATGGTCTAACAATTAGTATGAAAAACGTCAGTCAGCATGCGACTGAGTGGAAGATTGAATTTGCTGACAAGGTCGTCGTATCGACCATAGAACGATGACTTTAAACGAGACTGTTGATAGTCCTGTTTTATCAACTTGTTTGTCAGTAGCTTGCCTCGTCTTAGAAACTGTTCATACGAAGAGCATGCCCTTGCGTATCGAATTAACTGAGAGACAAAAACACCATATGCAGGTAATGAAGGTATATTGCTACATAAGTAGGGAGAGTTGACGATAGAAAAATTGAAGTCATCGCGTTTATCATAAAGTTTTGTTGTAAGGTTACCATCAATGTCCATTTCCAGTAAAATATCCAAATATGAAACAGATGACGCTGACTCTGTGGTATCTTTTATTTCAAGTTCACTGGGATATATCGAGTCGACGTAAGTATGGAAATAACAATTGTTAATTGATAATACGTCGTCGATATACCTAAATGTTGAGTTGAAGGCCACAGCGAGTGATTTATTTTTTTCACGTACAAGTTTTTGAATAAATTCTGCTTCATAAGAACACAAAAATAGGTCTGCTAACAATGGGGCACAATTGGTACCCATGGGAATTCCAACAGATTGTTGGAAGACTTGATTTCCAAAAACTACATAGATGCTGTCTATCAGAAATTCAAGCATCTTTTTAATGTCAACTTCAGAGTACTTGTGTGTGCAATCAGAATGGTTTTTAACAAAATAGTTTTTTAGATTTCCAATGACAAGGTAAGCATTTTTACGACTTCCATTTTTATTGAAGAAACAACTGTCGATGATATCAAAAAGTCTGAATTTGTCGTGGGGAATGGTTGTATAAAGCATTGAATTTTTCCGATAAAGAGTTTCAAACACTCCTACTAATGATAATGCAAAAATAAAACCCATGAACTCCAGGGTGGAGGTGGGAGGGTATCGGATTTTCAAGCAGAAAAATAGGAATAGTCTCTGCGTAGTGGAAACTTTCGGTTCTTCACGTGAGTCAAAAATGTACTGGTTTATGCATGTCTTACCAAAGTAAATGAAGACAATGGTGTGTACATGCATATACATGTACATATAAATTCATATCACTTTTTCATTAAATCTAAATTGCGTGTACTTTTTCTCACACAAGATTATTTGGAACTATCAATATTTTCGATCAGATATATTTCGCTGCACAATATTTTCTTTAAATTAAAAAAATTTTCAAAATTGCAAAAGGATTATTTAGATCTACATGTTAATATTAGACGGCAAATTTTCTGAAAATTTAGCTGTTGGAATGTCTTAAAGTTAGGATGATTTTTAAGAGGTGTTTTATTTAATAAAAAAAATAAAATGTTTTCTTTGATGATTCATTATCATATGACACACCATCCATGCAAGTTTGGTAAAGTTAGGACCAGTAATAACTAAGATATAATCATCAAAGGGCAAATAAATATGAATGAATCATTGGGGGAACTTTTATTTGGGGGGGGGGGGGGCGATAAATAATATTTGGCAGTATTTAAATTTGATTGTCGGGAAGATTTTTAAGAGGTGTCGTAAGTTGGGACGGCTTCGAGAAACTCTCTTATGACTAAGATATGTCCTAAGATAAATCTAAGACATATCTAAGTCTTAAGAACATACCCCCAATGCTACCTTTATTACCCGCATTAATCATCAAAGAAAGTATTTTAATGTTTATATTTACATCTTTCTTATAACAAAGTACATGTATTAAACTGATCGTAAAATTATTAGTTCGTGTTACGACTGTGTTAGGATGAAAAAATAAAATTAGTTACATAAAGATCCTAACCACAGAGCCTAATTAACGCCCTAACATTGGATACCTTTGATGCATTATGTGTTTTACATCTAACGATGGTCCTAACACGGGAGCCTAATGCCCTAACAAGCGGTCAAACCACATGCAGGGAGTCTTTGGGGTCGCAGACGTTCAAACGCCGTGGCGTTGATACGCAAGCAGAATGAGACAGAAACGCAGTAGCATCACAAATGACTCTGAAAGGTCTCTGTGCTATAGCCCAATCGTCTTATCACTGCGTCAATACTGCGGTTATGTGCGTTCAACAATGCTTTAGTGGCCTGGTGCTGTCACGGCGACCCAACTTCGTTTCTACTGCGTGTTTGTCAGAACCGCGACAAATGAAGATGCCGATGCGTTGTTGCCTTGTTGTTGTTATTTCTCTTAATTAGTTAATTTACATACGGATTTTTTAAACAACACTTATATGTTGTTTATAATGCGTTTCAAGAGCACCAACTTAAAGAACTATTCATTTTAAAACAGACAAATCAACACTACTCTTGAAAAAAGTCTAATTGAATATTGTTATGATTACATTGGTGAGACTTAAATGCTTGAAATCAAGTCTATTAGTGATATACGATGCATTAGGTTTATTCTTTAAACTGGCTTGCATCATTCATGGTGTTCCACTGGGTCAACTCGAACCATCGCACTTTCGCGATGTTCGAACTGCGAGTGCAAAGTTGCAAAGGCGCAGGGCGAAAGTGCGAAGATGCGACGGCGAAGTGAAAATATTAATTTCATTAGGATTTCTTAAACTATACGTTACTACATACATGAACATGTACAGAATCTATAGCAAAAAAGGAAAATCAGCCTCTTTTCGAGAAAATAGGATATAGCGGGACAGTACTAGTATAGCCATTCAACCTAAAAAAGACATACATGTATTCTTACGAGAAATAACACACATTTAAAAAGGATATGTTTTTTTTTCAATCCATAACAAAATAACTTAAAATCCATCATTATGTTAGATATCTGAAGTTACCACAGATGACTGTAGAATTTCTTACATTATGGGCAGTTTTTATGTGAATGATTTGAATCTAAATACGTTAAATTGGGAAAGGTCTATGTGATGAGATATATATTAGTGAAATATGCTGGAGTGTATTCGATTAAGTGGATAGAGAGCTGCAAGATTAATCCTAATTTGCTCGTTTGCTCGTTTTAGAGATCTCCAGTATATCTCTATCATCAGAGACATAAAAAACTTGTTATTTATGTCTCTGCTATCATCTACTTTTAAAATAGCAAATAGACGCTGAAGATATCCTGGAACAGTCCTGGAGGTAAGAAACGAATACACCCCATATAAATAGCAAAGAAGCGTTCAGATGTGAGATGTCTTGTCCTATCAAGAATGTAAAGGGAGTTATATTTACTTTTTGTCTGAAAAGCAAACATTTAAGTTAACATTCCATTAAATAATATTAGGTAACAGTCACTTATTTATAGCATAATCTTGATCGATTTGATGAGAACTTAATTTTTCTATCCCGATTATAAGGGTTCTATATTGAGATTTTCCTGTATATTATAACCATATTGATAATTTTGTTGATAAATTTGCAGCTGCATTTGTATGTACACAAAAAGAAATCTGTTACTCAGGTGAGTGATATGTCCTACAGACCTTTATGTATCTCAACAGCAGTGAAGTATGACACCATCACCCCCTCTTAAGCTAAATTTGATAACCTAGATGACTACCATCTACCATTCTGATGAGGGATCTTTGACGGGGACAAATGTATCATATCTAATTATAAATATGATATTGTTCAAATTTTGATATATACAAACAATATATGAACACAACCAGGGGTTGCATACATCTTGATGCTTAAGAACAAAAAATAATCCTTAAGGTGGGTAAAAATAACTTTTGAAATGCACATGTGTGGTAGCTGTTGTGATGAGTAAAAGGTTGGGACAATCATATGCATGTATAGCCCTTTTCTTGTATGTATATGTATAGGGATGACATCAAAGGAAATGGTGAAGATCAAAAGAGATTAGGTTTTAACACACACTTTTTATCTAAATTTTAATGATCTTCTCACAGTACATAGAACATCATTGAAATTCTTCAACTACATATACATTTTGTATATCTAAGTATTATCTGATTTTTCTTCAGATTTTTAATCTCATTGATTAAAGATTACAATTTCTCAATTCAATAGAATAATACAAACATGCACAATCACATCATGATATAGACAATTGAATCCAAGGCTGTGACAAAGCTTGTAATTTAAAACAATAAATCCCTTTAGGTGCCCCTTGTTTGTACTTTTAGATATTAGCCTGCATGTATGTATAATCTTTAACTTGGAATGTTTATATGAATATTAATAATATATGTATTATCATTAAATTTATTTATTTCTAATTGATTATCGAAAAAAGTTGACCTAATGAGAGAGAGAGAGAGAGAGAGAGAGAGATATCTATTTCAATTGAAAACAGTTTTCATTTATACCAGCACATGCATTTGTATGATAAGTGGAAGTTGAGTTAAACCCTTCTTTATAACCCAAATGAAGTTACCCAATTTAATTAAACAGCATTGAATAGTTTGCATGTTCATTAGATTTAATTTGCTTTCTCTTGCTAAAGGCATTAAAGGTTAAACTTTGTCAAGTCACATACATTAAAGTAAGAGAAAGGAAATGCAAAATGAGATGTTTATATATTGATCTGCATGAAGACTTATGAGATTTTAAATTGCATTCAGTTACATAGAATCCAAGTCCAATGAAAAGTGAAGTGGGATTTATATAGTGACCCTCTCCCAGAATCAATTCTAATACACCCTTGATTTTAGAACCAGGGGTATATCCCATGATTCATTATAAGTAAAATTGGAAATATTTTGCTAAAACATATTGAGAGACACACAACCATATCATTGGAATTAGATATAGAGATGGCTATATCTGAATTTGGGTGGGTTAATTCTGGTTTTCACAAAATATATGCATGTAGCTGAACAGACAGCAACTAGTTGTGTATCAACTGACAGGTGATCTGAGTAATAAATGATGTTGATTTTCTTAGATGTGACATTTAACTTAATTTGGTGTACATGTATATCAATGCACTCATTGTGATAGAATATCATACCCACTGTTATTATATTACAATAATAAAAGTTCAAAATAGATAATTCATACAAGATTTAATTGTTAGAACAAAAAGAGATGACTCAGATGTGCATGCATGTACACCATGAGATACAGTTCAATAATAAAGAATGGTACTTTGTTTTCACAAATTAATTAAAAAGGAACACCAAATAAAGTGTATTTACATCTGTTTCATGCATAGCAACATTATGAATTGTGATCAGGTTTACATTACATAAAAATAAGTCCTATATATATATGTCTAAAACAATGACCAACAAAACTGACATTGCATAGAAATTTTATAATTACACTGTTACAGAACAAAATCTGAATAAGGTGGTATTAGTTGGCAATCAGACTTCATAACAGAAAAATCAGCATCATAATGGGACTACATTTATAATTTGTCTGATATGAACAATGAATTTTTTGAGAGCTTGTTAGAATTATTTAGAGCCCACTGTACTCATTATAAAGTGGTTGTGTAACCTGTATGTCTTAAAGGTTTGATTTAGTGATGTATATTATTGCATATAATTGCTGTCTGATGGATGATAAGTACTGTGAATGCAAATATATTTTTATGATCAAAATATGAGGATAAGGCGCAGTAATTTAACATCATTTATAACAGTCAATTTAACCATGCATGCTGGCACTGCACTTCATATAGGTTTAGGTCAAAGCTATTTTTATGTCAGGTCATATTAAAAGATGCACATTTAAAGATGTCAACAAACTGCCCGTTTTTGCAACAGGTAATTGTATCTAGTTGTCCTTGCTGCTTGAATTTTAGTTCAATCAAATCTTCTACGTCATTTCTCTGTTTTACATTGGAATTTGTTTTCTTCATGCCAGCATGCAGACACTATTCAAATTGATGAATTTTGCTGTAAATTTGCAAAGTTTTTCATTGTTAAAGACACATAAACAATTTATGCATGCAAACAAAGGATGTTTAAGAACAATTTAGATCTTTACTAGAAATCATAAAAAAATGTAATTATGTGTTATTTTATCATTTTCATTCCAGAGAGAGAGAGAGAGAGAGAGAGAGAGAGAGAGAGCATGCATAACATGGAGTTAAGAGAATTAATAAAAAGATGGGGAGACCAACAGTTTTACTTATAATTAATAAGTGTATATTTTGATCCCTTTATTCTTCCCATGTACATGTAAACTAATGTTTCATCAGTAATGTTGCTTGTTCTAGGTGAAATATGAGATAACATCTCTAACCTTAAAATTGCTAATTCAGTTTGAATTGTATAATTTTTTATTCCAGTGTATAATAAGGAAATATTATGATTTGATTACTCAGAAAGAACTGTGATCCATGGGTAGTTTTTAATATGTTGTGTGAAAAATAATTTAAATTGTATTCTGAATTTCGTAAACTATAAAGCAATTACATGTATGATTAAATGCTTTAATTCTAAATTTTATTTTTTATCAAAATATATGAATTAACAAAATTAATTTAACAAAAAGTACATTTTAATAATTTAAAGCCTAAATTAATAATTTTCTTTTACATCTTTTATTATATGTTCAATGGGAAATGGGACCAATGAAAGTTTTCTTTGAACTTGCATTCTATTGTCAGCAGAACAATATTTTATTGCTGTATTAAAATTGAATTTGTTTTTTTTTTTCTTTGGAAGGGGGGGGGGGGGCATAAACCATAAACTCACTTCTTGCGTCTAGTGAAACTAGCCTAGTTCGTGAATTTAATCACATTGGAATGTTGTGCTAAAACTGAGTCAGATTAGAAATATGATACTCCGCTGAAACACACATGTGGCAATTATCGAGCCAGGGACAGAGAAAAAGTTAAGAATGGGGGCCCAAGAGAGGATGATGTAAACATAAGACACATGAAATATGAATTTTTTTTTTTAATAAAAACTTAAACAGAAAGAGATTGGCTACTTTTATTTCACTTGTGTGTAATGACCAAGATAGTGGAATGATGAGAATAACTATTAATGTTGTTAGCAATAGTTTCTAATAGAGAATCATATTTGATAATAACTATCAGTCCTGTAATTTTTTTAATTTGATTATAACCATAATACCTGTACATTTTATTATGATCTTTGATCATCTTATAGATTAACATTTATATAAAACCTGCCTAGCTGGTATATGTGCATGTGCATGCTATTATGTTTAAGCTTTCTGGATATATAAGAAATAAAGACTGTTCAATTTATCATCATATAAAACATTAACACAGCTTCATATATTTGAAATAAAAATATCAGAGAGAGAGAGATAAATGATAGATCATATCAGATAGAACAAACTGATTAGAGACAGATGGAACTTTATACACAGGCATCAGCCAGAGAGAGAGAGAGAGAGAGAGAGAGAGAGAGAGAGAGAGAGAAAGAGAGAGAGAAATTAAGTAAGAGAGACAAACAAACAGGGAAAGACTGACAGACAGAGACATAGAGATACAAAGATGGAGAAAGAGAGGGAGAGACAGACAGAGGACAGAGAGGGAGAGGGGAGAGTCTGAGTTAGGGAAAGACAGATAGATGCAGAGGTATTTAGAGATAAACATGCACAGAGAAAGAGTGAGAGAGAGACAGAAACAGTGTCAAAGACAGAGAGACAGACAGATAGAGCGTACACAGACAGATGCATAGAAAGCAGATACATATAATAGATCAATA
Source organism: Magallana ariakensis (assembly GCA_020458035.1). Lineage (NCBI taxonomy): Eukaryota > Metazoa > Mollusca > Bivalvia > Ostreida > Ostreidae > Magallana > Magallana ariakensis. The sequence goes on from CM035815.1 coordinate 11,896,469, forward strand.
GGCTGAATAAATAAAAAGAAATGTTTAGTAATAAACATGTACTACTCAGAGAAACAATTTAATGTCAACAGGGGGACAGGTTGACAGTTGACAGTTTACACTTTCCATGCATGAAATATTCTATTGAGTATTGATTCTATCTACTGAGGGACAGGTTGAGGGTTGACAACCTGTTATTGAAAGTGTCTACTGTCAACCGTCAACTTGTTCCTCAGTCAACAGTGTCTACTGTTTCTGTCTGTCTCTCTCTCACTCTTTCTCTGTGCATGTTTATCTATAAATACCTCTGCATCTATTTGTCTTTCCCTAACTCAGACTCTCCCCTCTCCCTCTCTGTCCTCTGTCTGTCTCTCCCTCTCTTTCTCCATCTTTGTATCTCTATGTCTCTGTCTGTCTGTCTGTCTGTCATAATTTACTGTCGACCAAGGGAACTCATCATTTTAATCTTTGGGTACCCTGTCTGTGTAATGGTGCTATATCTGCAGTAGCTTTCCACACAATACATGCAAAAAATATGTGAATTAAATGTAAATATGTACATTTGCAATATGCTTCCTTATATGAACAAGTAGGGCAGCGGAAATGTTCAATTCTGTGTAAACATTTTCATGATGTCACAATGATAATCTCACATGCTTATTCTTTGACCGTTTTGATGATTTGGTATTCTCAAACATACATATAATTAATAAACAGTAATGTTAAACAGTTCACCAGGATAAAAATTTGGTTGGTACATGATCAAATCTTCTGGCTTCGATTTGATCACGGATCCAGTGACCATGCAACCAAGTTCATATCCCAAGGAACTTTTTAAATTGCCATTTATTTCTTAAATAAACATGCACATACAAAGAGAGAGAGAGAGAGAGAGAGAGAGAGAGAGAGAGAGAGAGAGAGAGAGAGAAAGAGAGAGAGATGGATATCAAGTAAAGGATATAAGTAGACAAGAAAAAGGAGCGAGAGAAAGAGAGAGGGAGAGACGGACTGACAGATGAACAGATGGATGGACAGACGGACAAAGAGGTATAATAAATAAAAAAGAGACATCAAGACACAAACACGCAGAGCCCGGAGAGAGAGAGAGAGAGAGAGAGAGAGAGAGAGAGGGGATATGTACATACATAGCAATATTTATCATCAGAAATATTTTTCGTCTATTTACGTATCTTAATTAGTATGATGTACGGAGTGAAGCTATTTAATCAGAATTCAATCATTTTTAATCGGTCAAATGGGTGCACACGTTTTATTTTCTCTTTTTTTAAATGGGAAATATAGAGCGCAACTTTGAACAAGCAAAGTCTTTCTATCTGTTATTAGCCTTGGGTAGATGAATCGTTGATGAAAATATTTTATTTGTTCAAGCATGTCATCAATGTTTTATGAAAGAAAAAGCTACCTTTATATAGGGTATTTTAAGTTTAACCCCTCCCCCCCAAACAAAAAACTCCCACACAGACCCAAACAAACACGCACAGAGTAAAAAATATGATGTTCAGTTTAGGGGGTTATTATAATATATTACAATATATTTACATTTTCAACTGTCTTTGTCTGTGATACCATTACGAATCAATTTTAAACCCTAAAACCCAATAACTACGTAAAACATGTGTGACACAAAATGGGCGTGTCTTATAGCATAACCGAAATATGGTATTGGCTGCGCCGCATAGTAATACATAGCATGTGCTACATTAAAAAAAATAATTGTTCTAAAATAATGTTGTTTGTAATAAGGAATCATTCTTTGAATACTATGAGGTGATCATTTCGGTCGGAGCGTAGTCAAATCTATCATAAAGCTCTTCGAGCTCTATTGGATTTGACCACGCCCCGATCGAAATTATCACCTCATAATACTCAAAGATTCTTAAGATTTCTTTTGCAAATATAAGATCTACAGTCCTGATAAATTTGTATATTGCATTAGTATGGTGAGGTTCTATCTTGATCTATTCTATAATTTCCGTAAATTCAACACCAGCAAATATAAAATATAACGTTACGTCAATTCCACAGGGACCTGCCGATTAATTTACACGGATTTCTTTTTCTTTAAGAGAAAAGTTTAAAACGGAGCGGCCGGAGCCTGTGGTTAATTACTGAGAGAGAGAGAGAGAGAGAGAGAGAGAGAGAGAGAGAGAGAGAGAGAGAGAGAGAGAGAGAGAGAGATATGTAATCTGGTAATGTCGCTTTTGAACTATATAGATTTAGAATTACATTTTATAATGTTTGATCAATAACGACTGAAATAATGATGGGGTAAATAGATCGGGCTCGTAATGGTAAATGGAACTTCGGAACTTTTAAAAAACCCGTCGGATTCCGAATGTACATGGCGGGGAGGCTGAACATGTTCATCGCTTCGACAAACAGATTCAAGCTGAAGCCTGGAAGGTAATAAGTATTTCCTATACTATTACTGATAATATTATGCAATAGTATTGTTTATTTTGGTTAGGTTTGATTAAAAAGGTTTCTGTTTTTGACCGAATTTTGCACATTCAAGTTGATTCTAGGCCTAACGTGTTATATGACGTCACAGGTACACACGCAGTGTGATAGCGATACATGCAAGGGCTGTCGCTATCCCAGTCGTTCTTTAAATTTAATGTAATATTGGTTGCTCATTACGAATTGCATATTACGAATTTCACAAATTATTTGTGATTTTTTAGTGCAAAATGTTGTATAGTCTGTCCCAAGTTATTGCTTCCATCTCTTTTTGATGATTTTTAATTAAAATACACATACCTGTGAAAGAAATGCTGTTGAAATCGATAAAAGGGAAAATATCCAAGATATCTTCATTGACAAATTATCATTTTTCACTCATAAAAGTTCACAGGAACGAAAACAAATTTCTTACGGAGATTTATAATGGGAAATGTTTACATCTTTTCTCCATTCGGAAGTTCTCGGGACACCTCGCACAATTTTTCAACGTTATCATCCGGGCGTAATAATGGCTGATGCAATGCTAAATCTCCGTAGACTTTCTATTTTGGGATGTGTATTGAAACCTGAAGCGGTAGAGGGGGCGTTTCAAAACAGATAATCTGGACATTTTTCATATTAGTGGATGAACGTAGTTTGATCATAAAGGTATTTATTATTATCGAAATATCAAGCGAAAAGTGGTGGAAGCAAAAACTCGGGACAGAGTATAGCAGTCTCATATTTTTATGATTTAATTACATGTGTATTGAATGAATGCACACTAATATATTTTAAGATGAATTGATTAATTATAGAATTCAATATATATGCATTCAGAAAATCATAAAAATATCAAAATGAAATGATGTATATGTAATACACATGTAATTAAATCAGACTGCTACAATGTGCAAGAGTAGGTCTCTATAATCATACATATATGTACATGTATATTTGTATAACGTTATATGCTGATACGTTATGATGATTGAGGTTAAATATTAGTTATTACACAAACAAAGCCAAATTATAATTATTTGAGAGTTTTGTGTTACTATGCAAGCAAAGAGTTTGTGTTTCAAGTCAAAGGTCAATAAACTGATGAATAAGGTCAGAATGAACAGCTTGTATTGCCAAGATACCTATAATAACTTTCATTGCAAAAGTTTGTAAGTTTGGTTTTGAAGAAGGGATGATAAGAATTCTTGTTAATAAGAGTTGTGATGGTATTGACAACAAATGAAGCACCGATCAAGTAGTTGTACTCAGTTTTTTTTAGTCCCAATAATTGGTACATGTAGCTTTTGGAATCCATTCTTATATCTTGAAATGTCGAGACCTAAGTTCATCAATTCTACATTATATTTAATGCACATATCGTAATTACTGTAAACTGTAAAGTGTAAAAGTGTGTGTAATACGCAACTTTTTTCAGCCAAAATTTTATCAAAATTGAGAGGTGTGGGAGGAACAAAAAGTTTTCAGAGTGATCGAGTAATAAATGTATCTGAATGCTGCAAGAGCATGGCTGTCGATATTTTGTGTTATTCAAGTTTTATGAGTGTACAGTGTACAATAAACATATAAAATACATTATTTTAAATTTGATTACCATGTATTAGAATATATAATTAGAATATAATAAATCTTGTCAGACCACTATTTATTGCATCAAACAAGTCCTTGCCAGTGAATTTGCCAAATGTTGCGTAACCAAATGCTTTTGACTCCTTGCGTGGTCAATGTTTATGCAACAATTTCTGGTGTCAAATTTATCAAATTCACAAAACCACAATTACTTAGCTAATACTTTATCAAATAAATGTTACATATAATGTTAATTTTTTAAAATATGTAAAAAGGGATCGAAATTACCTTTTTTGACCACTCCCAAATTTTAGCTAGTGGAATTATTTTTTACTCGCAAAATTCAACTTACACTCGCATTTTTCTTCTCTTAGTATTAATTTGAGTAATTTAAAAAAAAATATAAAAATTCTGTAGTAAATAATTACTGTAAACGTCTTTGATTCCATGTGTCTTGCAAGCGTTGATGTTGGAACCTTTTCCTGCGATTTTAAACTCTTAATGACTTTATACATTAATCTTAAAAGTGAACTCTTCAATCTGAATTCGAGTCACATTGGTATAGAAGATGTATCATATTAAAGGTTGTGACAATTAGTGCATTTTCACATGTTCAATGGCTTCGGTAGGGCCGCAGTAATAAATGAAAAAGGAATCATTCTTTGAGTATTATGAGGTGATAATTTCTGTCGAGGCGTGGTCAAATCCAATAAAGCCCAAAGGGCTTAATGATAGATTTGACCACACTCTGACTGAAATTATCACCTCATAATATTCAAAGAATGATTCCTTATTACTTATATTTATATTATTTCCAATTTGTACACTTTAAATAACATTATTTTAAAAGCACTATTTTTTTATGTAGCACATGCTATGTATTATTAGACGGTGGCTATAAATAGCCACTGTCTATTGCTATCGTCCTGGCCGGAAGAGTATTTCTCACGGGGACCCTAGCGGATTAGGAACGATAACTCTGTTAGGTATGCAGAGTTACTGGCGATATTTTACCTATGTGTCGATTTCAGTTTGAGAACTAATTTACATCTTATCAGATATTTTAAGCATTATAGCTGCTAATTATTTTATACATACCTTTAAATAATTTATGAAATTGTGTTTTATTTTTAATGAGCCGTTTCCCTGTCTGCTTACGCGGTATTGATAACTTATGCATCAACTGCCAACTGTGAAGTTTAACTCAGTATCAGGACTCCAAAAATTATATCACTGCGATAATTGACCAAGAGTTCTCACAATAATCGTGTCTTTTTTTATGGTGTAAACAATTGTCAGAAACACACTATTTAAACAGGTTTGCCATTTCATTTTTCAACTATATGCTTCATCGATAAATTCATGATCAATCATTTTCAACGCATCAATTTAAGTTGAGGCAGTATTTATTTTGTTGTTGCTTATTCCAAAGAATTCACAACATATACTGACAATGAATATTACATAATTACATTTTATTGAACTTCAACCGATCAATGGTACACTTTCTTCTAAAAGTGTGCATGTGTTTTCAAACATACAAAAACTTGAAATTTACGATACAAACATGTTCAATTTTGGACTGATCTGTGATTAACCTCATTTTATAACCCACTCAGTCTGTAAAATCATTAATTTTATTACATGCACCTCAATATTCATCAGACAATAATTACTACTGATGTTGACGCTCTACAATGACTTTCTCTCAAACACGCTAATCGACCTCGGATTGTAAAACTCACGTGCAAATCGAGTCGCCATTTCACACAGTTTTATATGTATATAAACACACCACACTTCGTCATTTTACGGACCTGGTGACGATGTTTCAAAAATTTTCAGTACAGATTTGTTGTAAGGAAATAAGGAATCGAAGATATATGCTGTAAAACGTCTTATGGATTTCACGGCGTGTAAACCCGTGAATCTCCATTTTGCAGCAAGCGCTAGCTTTTTGTGAGGAAAAACAATCGGTTCAACTCATGCGATATTCCATATACATGTATGGTACATTGTGAACGGTAATGTAAAATATATTTGTTCACTAAACAGTTTCTGACGAATTTCTTCACAATAAACTGAATAACGTAATTCGATGAGCGAGGTACAATCTGTGACTTTTCTCCATATGCGCCCGTCCTTGCTTTTTCTTTTTTTAACTGTCATCGCCCCGTTTGTTCTCAAATAAACTCTGTAATTTTTAACTCGCGAGTACAACTTCATTATGAGCTTTCTTCAGCATTTGTTTCCATGTGTTAGTATCATGTTCTCAACATGCATTTATAAATGGGCAGGTCTATATAAATACGTCAATTGGAATATTTGTTGCGAATCGCAATTGAAATACACACCGGTTAGATAGTGTCATCACTCAACGCAATGCTAGAATGTGCTTCATAGATGACTGTAGTATTCTTCTGAGCTACTGAACTGTAGCTCTTCGGAAATATTGCTGAGATTTGCGAACCCTAGATCTATTGCAAAGAATAAATTTAAATATAATTTATATACACAGATGAACGGCTCAGAAAAACGTGCGTTCAACTTGGGTTTTGTTTGTTTAATGTTTATCCCGTTAAAACGTTAGATTTCCTTTTACCACTACTGTTTTATTCGTGACCTGGAGAAATTAAAAGATCCCTGAAAACAGTATACATTTCTTTGCTCATTTTGCTTAAATCTGGTGCGGAATAGTTTACCTATATTGCCATTAGTTTTATGGGATGGGGAAAAGGTCAAGGATCACACGGGTTTGGAAATCAACATGTATAATTATAAACAGTTTATTCTGGGTCCATATCTTTTGAGTCCTTTATTGATAAAGTAGACATACCTTTGTACACAAATGATCTAGAGGTCATAGGCTAAACTTTATGACGAAGAATCCTTTGCTTGTACGCTCTTATTATATTATGGACATGTCCCAACATGTCCCATTAACAGTATTATTTTACTTCAAAAAATCAAATCGGATGCAAATTTGAAGACCTCGTAAAAATTAAACATATTAGTGCAAAACTCCTGACATTACACAGAGTTTTTTAAATGAAAATATAAAAAGATTCTTCAAAATCTCGCATATTAAATGCAAGATTAAACAAAAATGTGGTTTCCAAACAAAGGAACTGATTATGACCTTATGTAAAGCAAATGTTTTGGTGAATAATTAATAAATATTTGTTGTATTTTTACTAGAAAAGTTAAATGTAGCAAGTATAAATTATGCGTTTTAGAATGTACTGAGAAGCAATAAAATAATTATACATGTGACCATCCCGAATTCATTCAAATGATTTGAATTAATCTACAGCTAAATACAATAGAACAAATGTACTTTAAAACGTTGATTAATGAAATTGCCGCGACTGAATATTGTATGATTTTTTTTTATCAAATTTTCATTCACTTTCGTTGTGAGCTAATCGAAATAAACCACTCGAAGTCGAAGATAAAATATTGATTGAATCTGCGGTTTCATGACGACGTGCATTCCAAAAGCATTATCCAGTTTTATCAAACAGGTTCTTGTAAACTCATTAAGTTTTCTACACACCTACATGTTTTAACTGGCTATGAAGACAAATTAAAGTAAGTGTGTTGGCCCACGAGACTGCAACTTTTTCCCTGTGAAGAAATTAAGGGAAAATGCTGTCGAGAGGGAAAATAAACATACTACATGTATGCCCAAATAGTTAGTAAAAACCTGACGAGTATTTTATCATACCAAAGCCTTATTTGTTCTCGTTACTTTGAAAAATCTACAATATCTTTAAAGCACAATAGTCAAATCCACACTTTTCAAAAGTTGTTCCCCTTTGCGGGGTCAACCCAAAGGTCTAAAGGAAAAAACCCACAAATGTTCCTTCTTTATACAATCAAATATTTGGGCGTATTGTGATAAAATCGCTTTGAATTTTATTTATATATTCACTATGTGTTGGCAACCCACATATTGAATGAGGCTTTTTGGGGCAAACAAAATACATACCAAAAACGGATTTTAATGTCAAATGATGTAAATACAAACATATAGATGCAAACTTCTATACTACAAAGGCTACTGTAATAAATCTACGGGTTTTCCACCAAAGATGACGGCCAAGAGACATAGCTTTTGTAAAGTGAGATTACACAACTACGATTTCCACATAATTATCCATGTAGGAAACTCACGACCAGTTGTGCATGTAAGCGTTAAGCATTAACTACATGTATGCGATACTGGCCGCGGGTTTTCGACTACAATAATTATCATACATTTAATATGCCACATTCAAACAACGCCACCGTCTAACAGTACTTACAGTACTTTGATATAAATAGTGCCTGCTTGGGAGGGTACCAGTTGAAATTGACACCCCGAGAAAACCATTGTCAACCGACGCGAAGCGGAGGTTGACAATGGTTTTCGAGGGGTGTCAATTTCAACTGGTACCCTCCCAAACAGGCACTATTTATTTTATTATACTGAATGTCTTAATTTTATAGCAAATTTTACTGCTTTTATATAGAAAAGACGTGAGTTCTACGGCGAACCGTACGCACATAATTTACGCGCATGTAACAATTCGTTCTATCGGCCCCTTGCCAAGTGTGTTGCTAACGCTGAGGGTATGGGAACGGATCAACTGCGTCTAAACCAATCAGATTTCAGTATTTAACATGAAAGTATAATAATACTACATGGTGCAGCCAATACTGTTTTTCAGTTATGCTTTAAGACACGCCCATTTTGTGTCACTCGATGTTTTATGAAGTTATTGGGTTTTAGGGTTCAAAATTTATTTGTAATGTTATCACAGACAAAGACAGTTGAAAATGTAAATATTAAAATATAAAGGTGAAAAACAGATTCCGTTATTGTTTAATTATCATTAAAAGTATTAAATCATACATAATATTCATTCTATTGATTCATTTTTAACTCATTCTAAAAACAGCATGATTATGATAACCAAGTGGAAAGTACTGTTAAGACCTCGATCATGCAGACATCTATTAATAACATCTGTAATGGTGGCCTACACAAAGATGGTGAATACACAACGCAATATTCATGGTGACTTAATGTTTACAAGAAAATTGATCGTAAAAAAAGTGAAATTAAAAACACTGGAACTTACGTTTCCATGTCTACAGTTTTAAGCTCACCTGAGCTTAAAGCTGTAGTGAGCTTTTCTGATCACCCATTGTATGTCTGTCTGTCCATCCGACCGTCTGTATGTCCATCTGTAAACTTTTTACATTTTGAAATTCTTCTCTAAAACCACTTGGCCAATTTCAACCAAATTTTGCACAAAGCATCCTTATAAGAAGGTGAATATAAATTGCAGAAATAAAGGCCAGATTGTATTCAAAGCGTAGAAAACCTTGAAACTAAAAAAAGGGGGTCGCATTTAAAAAATCTTTTCTCAAAATCTACTGAGTTCATCTTAACATAAGTTAGCCTAAATCATCCTTATGGAAAGGAAAATATAAATTGCAAAAATTAAGGGCTAATTATGTTCCAAATTTGTGCTAATTACGAAAATACTTATAAAGGGGGTCAATCAGTTTATAAGTTCAGGTTCGTAAATATTCCATATCTGGTGGACTGGCAATTAGGCTTGAGTTTCGCCAGTGACCTCACGATATGATACGTATCACGATATATTAATGCGATACATCATGTATCACGATATAGTTGTCAACTATTAATTAACTGTTACCTATGTTGCCTACCTCTATAAAAAATAGTATTGCATAAAGAAAATATGTCAACTGCTTACAAAACAACAAACTGTAGAGATATAAAATTCAATTTATTAGAACAAAATTTACAAATTATTTCTTACTTTAATTGAAATTTCTTGATGTCTTCATGTTATTTACATAATGTGATTATTCTAGAGATCTAGTGTCAATGAAAATAAACTCATACTGTGTATCATGATACACATGTGATGATACGATAAGCGTATCATGGGCTCTTGCGATCAATACGATTGATGTATTGCCGTATCGTTACACCTCTACTGGCAATGCCTTTTTCAGAATAAGAGTACCAAATCCCCGGATGTTTACATCAGAGAAAAGTTATTGAACGTTGTAATAAGGCCAAGATAAATTAATTGTGTGTTACCGGTTCGCCGACCCACCCTAAAATTTATGAGAGACCCTAAACAATTTATTTGCTATTTATCCCGGAAGTGAAAAAAAATTAGTTTAAATGCCCCTAATTTTCCAAATATACACACTTTGTCTAGAATATTTATTTGTGAGAAAGAGGTGCATATTCTACACCGCAAAGGACTTTTGGCACGTTTTTGTTCCAGGTGAAGCGGGTTACCATTATGAAATAAAACGTACATACTTCTTCTGTTATTTATCATCACATGTATATGTTAAAAACTAATGTACACTTTTTTGGAGCATTTATTTGCTTAAAATATTTTGCTTTAAACATTTTTATTGAAAACAATTATAAAATGGCAATGTACAATCATCTATAACTGTTTGATTATTCCCAATGTTGTGCTGCATGTGTATATTCAAAGCCTCCGGGTACACCGCCATTACAGATGCTATTAATAGATGTGTGCATGATCAGGGCCTTTTAGTTGCCACTCACATATGCATATTACTTATCGAAATCAAAGTACTCTTAAAATAATTCAAAATGTAATTCAATATGATAAAATAGAATACATATAATAAAGTTCATTAGGAATCGTTTTACTTTTACTTTTAACACCTCTGCAGCCTTGTCAACATGGTCAAAGCCATTGATGCGAACACGCTTGTCATTGTACATGTAATATCAGACATCCCCTAGGGCAGCTGTTGGGGCAAACAAATAATCAAAACACCCATAACAGGGTGTATACCCCTGTTGTCTGCGATTTGTAACCCTACTGAGAACTTCAAAGCTTAAAGAGGCACAAGTTGGAACAAAAATCAGTGTCAGAAAAATGATTGTGTATGTGTAACTTCATGCATTTCATTCAATTTTTAGAACAATTTCCCCTGCAAACTGCAATGGTTTTAAAACCATACAAGTTAACCTCCAGTAATGAAAAATAGGTAGATTTTGAACCGAAAAGCGGTAGCAACGCGCGTGGCCTTTTTCACGTATATTTCATTGCACAGATTTTTATGTTCTACAGACCCTGAAACGTGCTACTACACCTCAAAAACCAACCATATCGTTCCATGCAAGAAACGAACTGTACCGTTGTAGATACAGACCCTGAAATGTGCTACTACACCTCTAAAACCAACCATTTGTTCCATGCAAGAAACGAACTGTACCGTTCACAAAACGAACTGTACCGTTCACAAAGCGAAACGTACCATGCAAAAAGCTTGCAATATAATTTATGCAAGACCCGCCCCAAAACGGCCGAAAAAGCGTACCGTACCGTGCAATTAGCATGCAACTTCCATATACGGCTTATTGACTAATGTCTTTGGATGAGTATGGACGGAGATTATCGCTGACCAGATAAGTTCAATATTTTGCTAGATTTTAGTTATACGGGATTAAATTACACATACTAAAATGTAACGCTGTTATTTTTATTAAAACCATTACAAAATGTTTTAATCTAATTTCCTTTCTTAGACCTTATTAATCTTTTTTTTGCATAGCGCCATAAACTGTCAATACATGTACATGTGTATGTTGTAAATTGTGAAATGAACAAGTGTCAGGAATCAACTTAACAAATCAGTTTTTCCTTCGAAAATTAAATTCATCATACATATATATAAAGTTGTTGGTTGCTTTAAAGCACATTGAATCATAACATGTTATATCAGTATGCTTTCTTGGCTTTCTTGTGTATATTAAGTTTAAGTCGCGATCATTTCTGTTGATGTATAGCGATTAACAAACCCAGGGTATAAAACGACATGCCCTTGGGGGTTTTCACACCTGTCCAAGACAAAAGAAAAACTACAAAATTGCGTACGTCTTCATCTAACCGTACAACACATTTTTGATCTTATGGAAGAGATTTTCTATCTTACAGAAGAGAGAGAGAGAGAGAGAGAGAGAGAGAGAGAGAGAGAGTGTGGGTGTTTTAGTGTTAATTGTATTACTTAAGTTAAAGTTTTATTACTGAACCATTGTTTCGCTTTAGGTTTTTAGCTCACCTGAGCTGAAAGCTCAAGTGAGCTATTCTGATCACCTTTTGTCCGTCGTCCGTCTGTCCGTCCGTCCGTCTGTCCGTCTGTAAACTTTTAACATTTTGAACTTCTTCTCTAAAACCGCTCCGCCAATTTCAACCAAATTTGGCACAAAGCATTCTTATGGGAAGGTTAATATAAATTGCAAAAATGAAAGACCGATCTTTATTCAAAGGGGAGAAAACCTCGAAACTGTAGAAAAAGGGGGGTGCATTTTTAAAAATCTTCTTCTCGAGAACTACCGAGTCAAATTCAATGTAATTTAGCATAAATAATCCTTATGGAAAGGAAAATATAAATTGCAAAAATTATTGGCTAATTCTGTTTCAAATCTGAGTTATTACGAAAATAATAATAAAGGAAAGGCGTGTTTCAATCAGTTTATAGCTTCGGGTTCGGTATTCCATGAGCATGATGAGATGGATTGGCAGTTATTAATATGCCAATCTCATTAAAATTTTGAGGATATGTTACGGACCAGTATATTTGTATTCGCTGTAAATATTGCTGCAAAACAATGCGTATTTTGGAATTGACGATTGCCGATTTGCCCCGGCTTTTATTTTGCCCCGGCCCGGGTTTGCCCACCCATTTTACCAAGACTCGTGTTTAAGATAAACGGGTCGATCTGACAATGTTGTGCAACAGTTCGCGTACGAAGGGGATCTTTGAAACATGCAGAATACATTGGTGCCGATTTTGTGAAGTAAATTGAAGTGAAATATTTCAATGCGTTGACAGTTTTCACATATGACGGTGGTGTTAGCTTGTTTTGATTTTCGTTTTGTTTTCATTATCTATGCTTTGTAACCTGGGAACTATCGCCTGTATTTTGTAAATTTTTACGTATCAAATCAAACAGAGACTTCGGTAAATCAGCCAGTTAACTGTTTACCTGCGCAAATTAAGCAAAATCTGATGTATTAAAAGAGTACTAAAATACTATTCATTCTATCGGTAATTCGGTATGATTTTTTGTGTAATATTAGATTAATGCAATGTGTTTTGTTGAGATGCTTAGCATTTTCTCGAGTTTATTCATAAATTTAAATAGAGTTTAATATCGCTGACGGAAATATGTAGGTATATACATGTATATGATTCATTTTGAAAAATAAATTGTGCACTTTATTTGTTATAGTGCATGTTTCTTATGTTTAATTGTTTACAATTTCTATTTACTAACCATATTTGAGTGTTAAGCTTCGAATTATAAGCAAGATACAGAGATTTGCTCACAATTCTATGTACACAGATATTTTTTTCCACTTTAAATGCTGAATAGGAAATACCAAGTTAAAAATCTTAAGCTGAATATAATAATTTTTAACTCATGTGAACAAAATATGACTCAAACCTAGCAGAATTGTAAGCTCTGTATCTTGCTTATAATTCTACGATTGACACTGAAATTTTGGTTGATCATTAGAAATGTCTTGCTAAATGTTAAATACTTGTACAAAAAAATTAACGGATGATATGCTGTATGTAACTACTCTCTGGGGCCCCCTCTTTATACAATGAATAATGTGAAATCTACATCAATTTTGATAGTTTTTCAGACATGAGTAAATAAAAACGACACAGTGACTGTTAAACAATTTCCATAGTTCTGACACATTTCTTTTGCGGGGATAAAAGAATTATCTCTATTCCAAAGAAAATATTACAGCGGAAAATTATCCTGGTCTGTAGCCATTTTTATTTTTGAATAAAGATGAAAATAATGGGTGTGCCTTAGTAAAATAGAGTGATGTGCCTGTCAATACTGTAACATTGATTTTTATAGTTCTTTAGCATGTCACGTGACAACAATTTTCATTCCAGTGTATTCATCACTCAAATGTGAGTAAAGTTATAAAAGTCACACGAGTTTACGCCAGGTAAACAACAGTCATTTAATTATAACAGAGAAGACAAATTAAATTTTTGAATGTTTTTAATTTGAGGAATTGAGCGGATTGGAGTACAGTTTTCTTCTTCACATCTATAGGATATTTAATAAAATGCAATAACTATTATATGATATTTAAAAAAAAATACAATAACTAGTAAGTAGTTAAGGAAGAAAATGTACCTATATGTTCTCATATATTTTGATCGCTTTATAAAGTGGGGGAAGGGGGTGGGGGCAGAACGAAAATATAGGGAATTGGAAGTTAACAGTGTACCCCTACCAAATGTTAGTTTTATATCTTGCGTAGGATTTTCTTATTCTGGGTAAAAATAGTATTCCATAAAGATACAATGTCAAAGATTACGTATATGCAAAAATAAGTGTAAAATTTGAATACTTTACAATATTTACTTTTTGTTATTCTACTGAGGGGCCATATGGCACAATATCTTTTGAACGCCCATTGTTGCTCAGGTGAGCGATGTGGCCCCATGGGCCTCTTGTTATAGTCAGTCTTTTGAGCGGGATTTTATTTCAGGACTCCACGTGCTTCGCCTGTCAATCAGTTTAAGTGTAGCAGTACAGATCACGCCATGCGCCGCATGCTACTTGGCTCCTCCTATATGGAGGGTAATCGTGTTAAAAAATCCAGACATGTAAACTTGTAAATTCAAATATGCAATCGTGTTGGTGTATTAATCTGAGTATGAATATATGTGATTCTGATCGTGTAACTATATAAAAACTCGAGCATAAACACTTTAAGATTTGATCCAGTTCCTTTGTATGATGCACATTTTGCCGCTTAATTGTTTTTGTTAGTTAATTTAACCTTTTTAAAAGGTTTTAAATCCATTGTATTTTCACCCTCGGATATTAGCACAGTTGACATGTTACAAATCGACAAATGTAAAGTCTACAAGTTTGTCGAATTTTGACATGACCTTATATGGCAAATGCTTGCTGCGGGAAAAGGCATGCCGTAATCGCCGGAATAGACTAAAATAAACATAAAATTCAGTTTAACTGTTCTAATGAACGATACTATTTTCTTTGGATCAAAAATATTTTTTTTATTTTTTATAAAAGATTTTGAGGTATGATTGAAACTGGACCAAACAAGAAGAGGTGAATGTTTGTAAAAATCGGTGCCGGTGTGACAAATTCAAGTTTGTTCAAATCATGATCCCCTGGGGTAGGGTGGGGGGGTCAAATTTTTACATAGGAATATATAGAGTAAATCTTTAAAAATCTTCTTCTCTGAAACTGATCAGCCAGAAAAGCTGCAACTTGTGTGGAAGCATCCTCAGGTAGTGTAGATTCAATTAAGTTTGTTCAAATCATGATCCCCTGGGGTAGGGTGGGGCCACAATGGGGGGGGGGTCAAATTTTTATATTTGAATATATAGAGAAAAATCTTTAAAAAATCTTCTTCTGAGAAACCGATTGGGCAGAAAAGCTGCAACTTGTGTGGAAACATCCTCAGGTAGGGAAGATTCAAATTGTTCAAATCATTATCTCTGGGGGTAGGGTGGGCCACAATTGGAAGTGGGGGTGTGAAATTTTTACATAGGAAATAGGGAAAAAGCTTCTAAAACACAAATTGTCTAGAAAAGCTCTAAGTTTAGTCAGTTCAGTCTTCAAATAGTCTAGATTAAAATTGGCCAAAATCATATTCTTCAGGATTAGGGTTGGGCCACATGGGGGGGGGGTTCAATTTTACAAAGGAAAACATTTATCCTATTTTTCGGGGCATATGTCGATGTGGGGCATAAGCCGAATTGCTCATTTTCAGACAAAATTCAGCAAAAATCCTTAGACTAGCTGATCTGGGGATAAGCCGATTTTTAATCGATGATTACTATAGTGAAAGTATGACCGCTGATCAAGGAAGTCATCGAATATATACTTTCAGAATATCGATGTAGAAAATCAAAAGAGTAATTAGAATTACTTGATTTGCTAAACATTTATATTTTAAGTAATTTTTAAAAATATATCTGCGTTTTGTGCATGATTGGTCTCTTCCGTATTCGTCAGTATATATTAACGTTACGTACTGTAATTTTACACTGTTACATATATGTTGTAATTTTATTGCAACACCAACCTCCGTGGTTCTGTTTGATAGATTAAGTATAATATTTTACCAAACATTTTATATTTTATCAATACGTTATTGCTAAATTTCATTTGATCAAGTTATACTTTGAAAGCTACTTGTAAATTCCGGGTATGGCGTCCATTAGCTCAACACGTGGTTTCATATTCAAATAGAGTTATCCCCCGTAATCGATATAATTGAGAAAACGAAATACCACATAGAAAATATTAAAGGATGACTGCACTTAAGGACATGCAATATTTGCGAGAAAATAAACTTTTAAAAGAAGAATTTTTCTTTCAATTGCAGAAATGGTCAACATCTAAACTGCAACTTTACGTAATTGCGTTAAATAAAAGTATCTTGTTACCCAGTATGAATTTGTTTTCATAGGCGGGGGTCATCACAATTTCTTGAATCTCCATACGATAATGAGGACGCCCACTTTTATACTGACTTCATACATAGTCAGCGCATGTTTGTCTATTGTTCTCCGTTTAACAGTAGTTGTATATTTGCATTATCAAAGTTATGTCAATGGGAGATTAATAGACAAACATGCGCTCATGGTTTAAATGAGAAAAAACTGCTTCTTCCTACTTTCGCTTTCCTGTTGTAACCAAGGCTTGATGCATGTTGAATATTATAATTCACCACGTGATTTATAATTCTCACCTCAGGCAACTTTGTGAATACAAAATTCTATCACGTGACGTGTAAGGTAGCATGTTATGTGCTAACTAGGACAATGTTTTCGAACACGTTAAGTTGTCAAGCATTGATTTAAAGTCTTCTAGCTGTACTTACATGGGCGTGGTCTAATCATTAAAACCATAGTAAATAGTATACTTGTACCATACATAATAGATGGGTTATGAAGAAAGAGTGATCACATAAATTTTTATACATGACAATATTATTCATGCTAGTCTAATTTTAGTACCATTCTGATAATGTCAGCTCCACCTCTCATGCATATTAATATCAATCTTATGTTTGATCAAGGGCAGATAAGCGAAAATTCTCCTTTTTTCGAAAGTTGTAAGGAGAAAAACATAGAATGAGCTTATTGTATCACAGTCTAAAATCTTAATTCATGTTGGAAATTGACCAGACTTTTTAAAAAATTTTAAAAAGTGATATTAGGTTAAGAAATAAACGCAACTGAAGCGACTGAAAAGGGCCCAAAACCCGGCGCTAAGTGCAGTCATCCTTTGTGTTCTTTTCCATTAATTAATTGAATAGTGACTTGCCGTTACGCAAAGAAGTTATAATGCTAACAAACACAGTCAATGCAATGAAGTGTAACGGTGTACACTACGTGCCCCCAGGCTGTGTTTAAGTCACGGGTTTCACACCTTTGTATATACACACGACACTGGAATACCGTTATTTCATCCAACAGGAAATTAATTTTGGTTTGAATATATTTTATTGTATATTTACAAATTAATTGTAAAAAAACCCCAAAACAAAGCATTTCAAATTGATCCTACAATTCCCTCGAACGCAGACATGAAAAAATTCTGTCATTTTACATTCTACACAGTTTCGTTTTCTTTTTTACTACGCAATAATAGTTTCCAGAGTTCAGACAAGAACGCTTGGCTTAGATATGATTTGATTTGGATTGTAAAGAAATACATCGTACATTTTATTACTCATGATGTCATTACAAAAATTATCATCGGGACAATTATCGATAATAGTTCAAACGGAAGAAAAAACCAAACCTCATAATAAACTGCTACAACAGTACGATGGATAAAAACAGTGGATTTTGAATTTTACTGTTCAATTTTTTTCAACTTTGAGCCTACGATAAGCCGATACCGGGGGATAAGCCGGGGCTCCCGCATCGTTAAAAAAAAACCTCGGCCTATGCCCGGAAAATAGGGTAAATTGTTCACAAAAATTCAAATGTTTTTATATATGGTTTTACTTATATGCAAGCATTTTGACGGGTGCGTCTTTTAACCCCAAGGAACCCCAAGGAACCCCACAAATACCCAAATGAAACAAATTTATAACTCTTGATACCCCTAGGGACTATTTGGTATCCTAGAGACACCCCCTAGGCACCCCATGGAACCCCATGGATACCCAAACGAACCCCAAGGATACCCAAATGAACCCCAAGGAACCCCAAGGAACCCCAATGATACCTCAAGAAACCCCAAGGATACACTGATAATTCAAATTTATGAAAATTTATAACTCATGATACCCCTGGGGACTCATTGGGATCCCAGAGACACCCCTAGGTACCCCATGGAACCCCAAGGATACCAAAACGAATCCTATGATGCCCTAATAATACAAATCTATAACTCTAGATACCACTGGGGACTGAATGGAACCTACAATCACCACTAGGTACCCCATGGAACCCCACAAATACCGCAAGGATACAAATTAATAATCTTGATACCAAGGGGATTCAATGGAATTCCTAATTGGTTGTCCCTAGGTATCCAAGGGATACCCCAAGGAACCCCAAGGATATCCGTAAGAACCCCAAGGATACCCCAATGATAGAAATAACTATTTATACTCTAGGGGTCTCATAAGATTCCAAGGGTCATCCCTGAATAACCAAAAAAACCCAAGGATACCCAAAGATCCCCAAAGGTTACCTGTAAGAATCCCAAGGAACCACAAGGATACCCAAATGATAGAAATTAATAACCATTGATACCCCGAGGGTCTTATTGGACTCGTAGGGTCATCCCTTGATACCCCAAGGAACCCCAAGGATACATCAGTGATAGAAATTAACAACCATTGATACCCCAAGGGTCCCTTTGGAATCAAGGGTCATCCCAAGGAACCCCAAGGATACCCGTAAGAACCCCAAGGATACCCAAATGATAGAAGTAATTAATAACCATTGATACACCAGGCATCTCACTGGAATTGTAAGATATAATCAAGTTCTCTATTTAAGTTAATCCATCAAAATATTGTGGTAATGAAAACTTAAAGGTAAAAATATTGATTACCAAGCACTTGTATTTAAAAGAAAAGCACGGACATAAGAAATTGTTTACCGTATTTTTCCGACGATTAGTCGGTATTTTTTTTCTCTGAAGCAGAGCACTCGACTTATTGTCTTGTTCGACTTGTCGTAGGCTCGAGGTCAGAAAATTGTTAAAAATAGCATTTAAAATCTTGGTTTTAATCATCTTGAGTTGGCTGTGTGATTGAAAATTACGTTGTTGAATTCACTGTTCATCTTTAATAATTATCATTTCACTCATCTGTTAACACTTAAATACATAATAATAACAACAGTTATTAAAAAATGTTACATTGTCTTTAATCAATTAAAAGTTAAAAATCTGTGCTTTGAAATATACCCGAAAACGGCCGCGCGCAGTGCTACCGCTTTTCCGTTCAAAATCTACCTATTTTTCATCACTGGAGGTTAACATGTATGACTATATAAGAAAAAAAGTTACAAGGATGAAGAATAAAAAGTACTGTAAATATTGATGTACCTAAAAACTAATGATGTGCATAAAAAAGGTAAAGAGAATGCAAGTTAAGAATTAACTGTTAAGAAAAGAAGGTTGGTGTGAATAGAAAGGTTTTATACCTCTTGTTTGGGTTAATCAAATTTAATGTATATCTGTCTTTAAGAGGAGAAAGATCAACTGTGTACAAACTGAAATTTTGGATTGGTCTTCTAACCATTCAATATGCTATTTAAAAGAATTATTGTAAGTTTATAATATCTTGTATCAAACGAACCAGTGAATTACTATTCTGATTATACTCCTTGTTTATTATCCCCTCGCGCAACTTGTTGCGAAGGGGATATAGCATCGCTACTGTGCGTGTGTGTGTTCGTATGTGTGTATGTATGTATGTATGTATGTATGTATGTATGTATGTATGTATGTGTGTGTGTGTACTCCATTTCAATTTTCTAAATTCCAAGAAAACCCTCTCATGAATATCCATCAAACTTTGTACACTTCTTTGGCATGGTAAAAGGACAAACCCTGTTGATTTCAAAATCAATTGATTAAGTATTTTTTTTAATTATCGTAAAAAATGAAGTTAAAAACATGAATTTTATGTACGACTTGACAATCGACATTTCCGGTAATTTTATGTACGACTTGAAGTTAATCGCTACCGTATACAGTTCAAATCAACAACTTGACATTTTTTGGGATTTAAATCTAGTAAAGGTAAAAAAAAAAATGTTTTGTAGCATTTGAGTGTTAGACTAGTGCCCATAGTTAAAAGTTGAAGCGGGCAAGAGATTTAAGTCTGCCGATTTACATCGAAACAAGCAGTCGACTTTCGGACAAATTTTCCCGTATTACTTACAATAGAACTAGTCCAAAATTCAGTAGAGACTTTGACAGATATTGCACATTTATCACGCAAAAATTGTTTTATATTAATAATAACTGCATATATATCGACTATACTATGGGTTAATTTTAATACGACAACTAGCAACTAGAATTTCCATCAGAGCAGACTCCAGAGCGCTTGATTTTCAGAGACGTTTCATAATGTATACGGATCGTTTATGTATGCTTATATAAAAATGAATGTCACTAAATGAATATAAATTATTAAACTTTAAAGTATATGTGTTGAGTTTCTGCTAGGAATAGGAAAACTGTTATGTAAACCCCCTCCCCCAATTTATACACCACAAAGCTTGGGGATTGGGATTAAATAGATATTACATATATGTATGGTTTAAAGAAATACTTTATTTATTTTGATCTGATAAATTTACATGTATTTTCCTAAATAACGTATTCCCCCATACAATAAGTCATGTCGCGAGGGGATGCTCCACTTAGCGGTGCCCTTGTTAACCCCAAAATGCAAAAATTGAGAATTGAAAAAAATATGTTTTGAGAAATGCATAGCTGAGCCTAAGGAGACTGGATGGTCAACAAGATTAACTATCAGGTTTACAATTCTTAAAAATAATTTGTTAAGCTATAAACCATTATTTGAGCAATATAGTTATTTGATAAAGAAAAATTCCATAGACTTTAAAATTTGAATGTTTCCTATACACTGTATCGTTATACAGAATTTTTTTTCTTAAAGGAGACTTATATACTATTAGTCTAAAAATGGCAATGGCCATACAGCCCTCTTAATATGAGTATTATAATAAGTGTCATTGGGGAAACCTTAGGATT